>JAAAKQ030301210.1:0-10163 GCA_010016005.3 Zanna intricata
GATGAACAACGAAATTTGAGTGCTGCCACCGACGAGTGCTGCTATCTTCATGTTGAGGTCGGAAACTTTTCAGACCATCCTCGTATATATATATATAAACTGTAAAAAATTTAAAAAAAATTATTTGAGCAATATTAAAAACGCTGTTATAACATATAAAAAACATAATAAAATGTACGGTAACAGCAATACAATGTAGTGTATATTTACTGAAAAAATACCTTGAGTGGAGTATTTGTAGCATTATATAAGTACTTTTCTCCATCATGAGTCTATAATATTACAAAAACAACTGTCACCGATTAATTAAATAGTGATTATTAGAGTCAAATCAAGAGCAAACCTCGTTATATTTTCTTAAACCGACATTTCAATTAAATTATTAAAAAATTAAATTAATAAAAAGTAAAAAGAATTTTATATCTATATAAATTTAAGACTGAATTAAATTGGTTGTAAATTACTTCATTAATAAAATTTTTCAATAAAAAGAGTACTTGCAGCGCGACCAAATTAAAATTGCATGTGAAGAAAATGTGAACTAAAGATTTATTAACAACCAGTTGTTTAAGCAGTCAAATGGTTACAAATTTGTTATTTGTGCTACCGCTTATTGTTTTTTGTTAAGATATTAACATTTAATTTTCACAGTTTATTTACATCATCTTCAGTTATCTTTAAACTTTTTTTTTAAGCCTGGGGCAACTGGAAAAATTATCTTTAAACTTAGTCTAAAATTATTTGATGTAAGATAAAATTAATTGTTAAGATAATAAATACGAAAAACCGGTTTATTCATAAAAATCAGAATATTATTAGCTCTAATAAAAATATTTTGATGACGAGTAATCAAAATACAGGTAGATTATTTCGTACTATTCCAATCTCAAACCGTTAGTTTATATATTTTCCGCATATGAAATTTAATTAATTGTGCTGTAGATTGGCATTTATCAATAGGACTTCACTAATTTAAAAGCTTAGAAAATGTATTAGATAACTTACAGATTTGGTTGAGGTTTCATTCTATAACAAAGTAACATCAACTTTTTTTTCATCTAGTTCATTTATACCGAATTCGACCACTATGCTGTTGACAGTGTTGTTAAAAATGGGTACATTTACTGGTGCAGATCGTGCTCGGTGTATGTTTTAACTTCACAGTTTTCAGTTATTAACTGCAATTCGACGTAATTTTAGCAGAGTACAGTAAGGAGCCTCCTATTAGGCATACAATTTACTTTTGGCGCTAAAATTTCGTTGATACCTAACACCTTTTGTGCCTTTCGTTGAGACCATTTTATGCCCTAAGCAAACAAAGATTGTATGGCTCATTCTTCTTCCAGCACTCACTAGTTATCAGCAAGATGGGGGCACTACCTCTAAACCGCCTAGGAAGTCCGAAATATTCTTGATACTCGATTTACAGGTCGGTGGATTGGTTGTAAACGTCCAATTACATGGCCATCTCGCTCTCTAAATTTGATTCCGGTAGATTTCTTCTGGGTTTTCATTAAAGGTAGGGTTTATGTAGCACCTTTACTTACCGATCTTGTTGAGCTAAGACTTATTGACGCTGCAGCTGCAGAGGTTACGCCCGACTTGCTGAATACAGTCTGAAATGAAATCGACTTCAGGTGGGATGTATGACGCGTTCAAAATGGAAACCATTTCGAATCAAAGTGAATGTTAGGTTAGAAATTTTACGTGTTTTTCTGAGAAATGTGACCTCATTTCAAGTCAGTATCCTATAATAAAAGCAACTTTAAAAAAAGATATTGCACGAAAGCACGCACAAACATAAATACATACATATATATGGTGTGTTAATATGGAATATTTCGTTTATTGTATTATTTTAGTATTTTTTATATTGTAATATATATACAACATTATTTTTTTAAAATGAGTAAATTTTTTTTTAATTCTATCAAGATGTAAGGAAAAATTTATTAAAAAGTAAACTTATATTACTTATTTTGTGTAAATTCTTCTGCGATAAATCTTTTAAAAATATTATTACAGTTCCTTCATGAACCAAAAATGTAAAATAATAAATCAATTTATTGCTTTTATATAACTGTAATGACTTTGGAACCAGTTATTAAATATGTCACCTGCTGAATAAACGATTCAAAGGCAGTGACGGGTATTATGAGTTAATTTTACAGGGGTGTAAACACTGTTAAAATAGCTGAAATTGAAGTACGACATAATTTTAAATTATTCACCGGACGATGAAAGTTGATTGTGTACATCAAAGTCAATTTTATTGTTAAATATATTTTACTACTCTATACAGAGTGTTTTAAAAATAGATCGCCTAATTCTAGGAAGTTATTGATTATGAACAAGTGAAAGATGAAATATTCTATAAAAATATTTTCAGAAATAATTTATTTCCAGATTTTCTCTCTCTCTCAACGTCTTTTCGTAGAAATTCTTATGTTAAAGTGAATTGAAGTGATTTAATGAAACTTTATGTAAAACTTTAAGACGTCATTTTTATAAAAGTAAATGAACATAGTTAAGTTTTAATATGTTGGCCTGTAATTTTTTACGTATGTAGTAGCAGGGTAAATATACTATTTGTTAAATTTTGTTTTTGGCCGGCCTCCGTGGCGCTAGTGGTAGCGGCTCGCCCTTTCATCCGGAGGTCCTGGGTTCGAATCTTAGTCAGGCATGGCATTTTTCACACACACTACAGATCATTCATTACATCCTCTGATGTAATATCTAACGCCGGTTCCAGAGGTTAAAAAAAATTTGTTTTATATTTTAAGAATTTAAAAAAAAATATTTTTCAACAAAGGTTTATTGAACTGCATTTGGGTTCTTTTTCGTTATTCCCCCCCCCCCCCCCAAAAAAAATAATTTCAATTGCGAAATCGCGTGCACGTATGCAGGGGAGTTGTATAAATAATTCTTAAACGGCTATGTAGTGTAATGTGTTTTATTTTGTTTCATTTGTAGTGTTACTATTACTATTTAAAATACATATTTTATGTTAAAGTATATAGCTTTTGTATATTTTTTAGCTCTAATATATTTTTCTAAATAGAAATTAATTACTGTTCAAGTTATGTTATTTGTCACATCTAGGATGATGCTTTCCATTTATCAGGATTTTTCCAGGAATATATTTATGTATTTAACAAAGAAATTTCCCATGAATATATTTAAGAAAGTACAGTAATAGTATTGTTGCTAAAGATTTCAAAGAATGAATGAAAATTATACATCCAATACAATTTATAATGAATTACATTTCTAAATCAACTATACCTAAGGTCGCATTTTCATGATTTTTACCTGTGACGGTAGTCACAGAGATATTTACCAGCATAATTTATATTTATCAATCCTTTTTTAGTACAACATTTAATTTTCAAAATAACTCAAACCATAATATATATTGTAATTAATTGAAATTAATTTTTCCCAAAAATACGGTTTGATGTTGTTGCCATAGGCGACCCATAATTGCAGTCAATAGACTTTATAGCTTGTAAATAAAATGAATGCATATGAAAGCGTTTCTTTAAAATTTTCGAACACTGTTATTACTGGTATTGATACTTCACGGACGGCTTTCGTAACAAATTTTTTAATAAAGATACATCATGTTCATCATTTTCTTCAGACATTTCGGTCTGGTACTCTTCTTTTTACTCAACCATTTGTTTGTTTGATGAGAAGTTGCTGTTTAGCAACCGTATTGAACAAGTGGCGAATGTCGTGCAATATGATGCACAACGTTAGGAGAATTGCTTGGAAGGACTATGGGTTGTTAGGCCATCAAATTACATAGTGTACCGATCCAAAATTCGTAGTCACCCATCTCCCATGCGGAAGAGGCTTCATAGCCTCGCAATGGAACCATGGCAGCAATAATGAAACACCACGACTAAGGGAAGGTCCTTGTATAAATTTATACTAAAATTTAGGTGATTGTACGCTTCTAGTTCATTTTCAAGGGCAACGGGAACCCAAGTACTCACCAATCATGTTAATTTGAAACAATATCTGTTTAGTTTCCGCCTGGAAAATGATGAGCTGTGCGTTTGCGAGTAGGTCCAGTCAAATGAGCACATGATGTTCGATTGCCACACTCTTGTGGGGGGGGGGGCAGAACTCGAGCTACTGAGAAACTTAGAGATCAACAGAAAAATTGGCTACTTACAAACGGCAAGTCAATATGGCGATAGCCGCATTTTCGGACCGTGTGGGAATTCATTGATGCGGTTGCTCCGTTCAATTTGAATCAGTAGGTTACTATGGGAAAAGACTCCTACCGCGCTGCTGTAAGAAGCTACTCCTGATGCCTGGCCACCAGTCATTTGTAGCTCCAAGCGCTAATAATATGGTGGACAGTTACTTTCTGGCTTCAGCGACGTAGGTGTGGCAGAGAATTGCTATCTTTTAACGATATAAATTTTATTTATTGACGAGTCATATAGTTTAGTATAGACGGGGTGCTTCTGCCCAGTTTAGTTTTAATATATGATAAATTAACGGTGGGACACAAAAGCGAGAGGTGTCTTGCGTCACACTTATTCCGTCAGACATTCGGTCTTATGCTTATGAGTTGGCGACGGGAGAAATGCCAGTAAACCAATATTACACAACCATCCGGTCATTTCAAATTGATTAGACCATCGACGAATAATTACTGTTACTGTGATCATCAAAATTAAAAATTCTATTGAATCACGCCGAACTGCAACTGCAGAATCATATTGAGAAAAATGAAAAATAGATTAGATTTCTATTCAAGTTTTACCGTTTTTGCTAGTGACGCTGTCAAACAGAAGGATAGGAAATCAATTTACGGCCTTGCATGCAACTAAAACTATACGTTTTGCTTATTATATTCTAGACTTAAATCTATACTATAGACATCATCCAAGAGAAAATTATAAAAAAAAAATTAAAATCCCGATATTATTTTTGTAAGTTATTTGTCATATTTCATATACATATTCCTATAAATTTATTAATTGATATGTTTATTCCAGAGGAATGAATACTTTGATTTGTAAGACCTAAATTAAAAATTAAAATTATTTAGTATGAAACTATAGTATGTAATTTTTATTATTTCATTACCACACCACATAATTGACTACATAAATTGTAAGTCATATTATTTTATATTTATACCATGAATACAGGTAGATAGTTATATAACTTGGTCATATTTTATGATAACAATAGTAAACAATAAAACTTTGTGAAGAAAAAATGTAAATATTAAAAAGGAAAGAAGAGTTGATAAAAAGTTACTAGGAGTAAAAGAGTACACGGTTATAATCAAACCTAATATATTAAATCACCCATTCCAGGACTCTAGCAACATAATTAATTCCCTATTTTGTGCCATCTTTGTTGGGGGTCTTCATCATTAAACATAAAGGGTTTGTAATCAAATACCACGTGACCACAAGATACCTCATAAAATCAATCGACGTTGCTACTTCGCACTACATTTCACATTATGATCTATTATAATGAAATTAAATGGTAAATTACATCGAATAATTAAATTTAATTAATAGTTCAGTAAATTTAATATGTTTTCTTGTTATTAATAAGGAAAGTTACATATACATTTATTATTTTAAAAGCTATTATCTAGAAGTACATTTAAATTACTACAATCGTTTACATACGTTTAATAAAAATTTATGATATCATATACTATGTTTAATGAAAAACTAATTTGTTTACTTTTAATCGGTTAACAAATGAAAAGGTTTGGGTATTAAAAAAAAAAAAATGTAGAAAAAGAAGTGGCCAGTTAACCGAAGTGAAAACTTAAATCAATGAGTACCAAACATTGGTTAATAATTTTATTTGATTCTAATGTATATGATTATTCATTCAACAGGACTTAATAGACTACATAAGAAATCTATTTATAATATAGTTTAATGGTTAATTAAATAATTTGATAATAAAATTCAAATTAAATTGGTTTTCTTTATTAAATAAATGTTAGAAAATATTTATATTTTGATAATATATTATAATATTTTGTACAATAAATTATTATATTATATTATTATTTTATTTCTCTAATGTTTATATTATCTGTATTACCAAATTCTTCTATAAATGAAACAATTAATTTACGATAACTGAAACATGAAATAAATACTCTTCAATGAAATCGTATCTAAATATCTAGTAATTACTACATCTATTGTTGTTCCATCGTGTTGTACTTATATTTTTATCATTAGACATTGTTAAGAAAATTAGATTTAATATACAATAATGATTATACTTATTTATATAATTATGGCATTCCCTTTTACCTCCCGAAAAGCGTATAATATTTTATAGATTAGCAGTATGACACGTTGCGTTATCCTGCTGGAACCAACAATCTTGTTCGTATCTAAAATGGCAATAAACTGTTAGATTAAGTTGTGATAAACCCCACCACTTACAGATTTGTCAAAAAATAAAGACCCTACATCACGCAGGGAGATCTCACACCAAACAGCAATTTTATTTGGGCGTAATGGTCGTTCATGAAACGCATGAGGATTTCAGCGTTCCGTATTCGGCAGTTTATGTAACTCTCCAAGTGAAACCATACCTCTTTGCTGAAACAAACACGATCCAAAATTTCAATACCGTTGTTAACAACAAAAGAACGAAACCGATGACAATACTGTAAACGTTTTCCGTGTTCTACTTCTTTCAGGTCTTGAATTAACCGATGGGATAAGTATATAATTTTAATTTTAATACCTTTTAAAGCTGTAGATAGTGAAAGCCAACCTGTAAAGATAATTTTTTGAGCAATTTTCTGGATGAGAAAGTCAAACTTCATTCATATCCTTCAGAACTTCTACTGTTAATCGTGATGATCGATCTGTGCTTTTCTAATCATGTACACTCCCAGTGTCGCAAAATTTTTTAATCAAACGCAAAATTGTCGATTTATTAGGAACTGAAAAATTAGAAAATTTTATCTGAAACTCGTTTTTCACTCGTTCGTAAGATTTATGCGCGCAGTAAGTCTTAATAAACAATACATGTTCGTCCTGGATAAAGACATAGTTAACACAATAGAAACAAATTTATAGTGATATAGCACTAGTGCTAACTTTGAGTACAGTGTTGCCAACTGACATATAGGGAGAAATAAAATTTATCTATTTGTGACTTCTACTTTCTTAATCTTATGGTTGCGTTCGTTTTGAAACACTCTTCATTTTTACACAGAAAGAGAATTGCCAGAAAATAAATTCGGCATTTTTATTAGATTTTTGTATATTAATGAGTATAATCAAAAACATCTACAATAAGGAAAATTTTTACATTGAACTCAGTTTCATAATTTGTAAAAGAAGAACATGGACAGTAATTGCATCCACCTTGTAACTAAATATTTAATAGAAAGCAATTAAATTTTTATTTAACAAGATCGTGCTCTGTAGTAACTGATTTTATTAAAATTAATTAACTAAAACATAATTTTAGTTATACTGTTATTAATACGCAGTTTGTTGGATAGGTGGTAGCTTTTAGTGAGAAGAGGGGTAAGATTGCACTCTGTTAGTTTAGAAATATGTTAGGCGTGTTAATTTAGCCTGGAGCTGACTACAAACCAGGCTCATCTTGCTTACCTTATACACTAACACTCTCCATCCTTTCGTCGTTCTGTGTTGTACCCGTTTCATCACTACAGTGAACTCTAACGCAGCATCATACATCTCCATGTTTGTAAACCACTCCAGGCTGAGAACCAGCTGTATTGCCTTGGTGTACATCCTTTACATAGCGCCATTCATATTGGCTGGCGCTTTTACGGTTATTATTTTATTTGATCGCATAGTAAATCATCGTGTTTACAATATTAAAATTATTATAGAAATATAATTCATGGTAATACAAAAATATATGTATTGTTTTAAGGCGTGATTATTTTTTCTTTTACAATACAATTAAAGGAATCAATATTTGTTGTTAAAGTTTTTTTTTTAAAATTCATTATAATTAATAGTTTTTCTTAAAAACTAATTATTGTGATTTAAAATCTACAAATAAACAATTATAATACATAATAAGGAATGGTAATTTGTAATTTATGTAGCCCTTTGTATTATTTTCGGATGAGACCGAAAAAAATATGAATTTTTATAACTTTGAATAAACCTCTTAGATTTTTTTCTTCATTGGATCAAATAATTTAACCTTATAATTACTTAATTTGATTTTTGTTACTTGTATGTATATGTTTGTAATACATCCGTACAAGAAATTTAAAAATCTACATATAAATAAATGGATTATTATATATTTTATGCCTTTTAAACACTGCACATATTACATACAGTTGAATAAACCTTTCCAAATCAGTTTATAGTAACCAGATTCACATAACCAAGAAGCTAATAATAATAAAAAAGACAAATTTTATATAAAAACTGAGATCTTAATAAATTTTATAAAATAAAAATCTACACATACTCAATAAAATTAAACACAAAACAAAGTGATACAAGAAATAGCTACAATTAGCAATGCTATACATAGTTTACTAAGATAATTAATTCCAAAAAATCTACTAAAAAAATACTATTCTACGTAATAAAAAGGATTATCCCGTTTGTTTTCCCAATTAATTAAATTAAACAATCATTATGAATAGGTACAACGGAATTTGTAAAAGTAAATATGAAATGCATCAGAATAAAAATAATAGTATAAAAACAAAATTTGTTGCTTTTTTAACTTATTTATTTAAATTTATTGTATTTTAGCATTCAAAATGTAAAGTAATACTTTAATTTTGTAGAACATAACTGTCTTTACCGTATTTTGGATAATTTATTACAAGGTTTTGTAAAATAACTTGTTATAACTTAAACAATCCTTAGCCACAGTACGTAATAATAAAATTTTCCTAAATTCTTTCATCGTAACTCGTAGATCAGTTTTCTTTGTAAGATTTTTTTTTATATAAGGTATGTTTAATTATAAAATATTTGCCTTAATTTGTAGTTATACGTTAGCAAAAATTTCAATTAAATCTTTTTAAAGATACATCCATTTTACCTACCATAATATCATCACTAGAAATTATCAACGCATGAAATATTATTTATTAGCTTGCAATAGAGAATAAATAAACGAAATAAATTTTATTAGTTCTTTTTTCAAGAATAGTTCCATATTTTTTAAATTAAGGTAAGTCAAAAAAAAAAATAAATAAATTGACAGGAATAGTAAGGTACATTAATCATAAAGATTTTTATATACAAATATTTTTTAAATTACAAAGATTTTATAATAAATTTTATAATTATGTTAAACTATAATTAGATACATTATTAATATTCTTAAAACTCATTAATCAGTAAAGTATATTCCATAATATTAACTAGAGAGTAAACATAAATATTTATATACTACTAACCGTTCAGGATTCGCGTTGTTCGCCCTTCTCATCTAGTCGCCCCCTGGGCTGCAACAGTTCATTATCGTTATGCTTGAAAAAATAATTCAGCTAAATAACAATTAAATGTCTGTACAATTTAAGAAAATATTCAATCTATTATAATTTCTTCAGAATAACAATTTGGTCACCACAACATTCCAAACTTTGAGTGATCGAAATATTGAATTTCTAAGTAGTTGGCCCTTATCTTAAAAATATTACAGTTAACTATTCATCCTTCTTTCATTTAAAAAAGTATTTTACACGCTTCTTAGTATTACCTGACAAATACCGTGAGGAGCTGACTATAAATTCATTTTTTTCTAGGTATTTTTTTTTTTATAATTTTTTACAATTAATTTTTTTGCAAGTTTTCAACTGGAGGCTGATGCCACCAGTCAGCTCATACCCACAGTAACAGTGCAGTTTTAGTTTTGTTGGTTGCGCCGTCTGCTATCGCATCTTTAAAGCTATTTTTCTGGATAACCAAAAGAGATATCGAAAACAACAAAGGGAAACTTTTTGTAGAAAACTTAATCTCAAATTAAGTGATTTATAAATTCGATTTGATCAACAATTTGGCTCTAGTCAGGTTGAATATCGGCAAGGAACTTAATACAGTTGTTGTTTGCCGGCCTCCGTAGCCGAGTGGTAGCGTCTCGGCTTTTCATCCGGAGGTCACGGGTTCGAATCCCGGTCAGGCATG
>JAAAKQ030301254.1:0-10163 GCA_010016005.3 Zanna intricata
TTGTTGCGCAGGATTTCATCCATGCCATTCAAAGTTTCTCCTAAATCTTTTTTACTTTCTGCTAGAATTACTATATCTCAGCAAAACGTAACATCTTTATCTTTTCACCTTGCACAGTTACTCCGGTGCTAAATTGTTCTTTAACTTCATTAACTGCTAGTTCTATGTAAAGATTAACAAGTAACGGGGATAGGGAACATCCTTGTCGACTCCCTTTTTTATTACAGCTTCCTTTATATGTTCTTCGATTATTACTGTTGCAGTTTGGTTCCTGTAAATATGCGACATGAAACAAAACTAATTTGATCTTAATATATTAGAATAATTTTATTACCAAAGCCTATCTTGTTTTACGTTTTACACATTTTCAAAAACAATTAGCTACAGAATATTAAACTTTTTTATATTTAGGATTGTTGTAACATCTAACTGTGCATTTCCTTTTTGATTGACATTTAAAATTATGAAAATAATAATTTAGAATCTAATTAAATTTAAATATCACTATAAAATTCAGTAACCTTCTCCTGTTTCATTTGTTTTTATTTTGTTGATGGTTATATCATAAAAAAAAAAAAAAAAAATATTTAGATACAAGACTTACATTTATTTAAATAGTAAATAAAGATACTTTTACTCTATTCTAATATTTCAGTTAAGATTGTTGGAATAATATTTGTATAGATATTTGACGTTAATAAAACCTAATATTTTAGCAATTGTGTAAACTGTCCACATAATTAAAGAATTGGAGGATCGAATCCCAATTTCAAACAAAATAAATTTAAATGAAGTGCAGCAAAAAATGTGTATATGTAATTTAATAGGCGTACAAGGAAGTCATGTGTTGTCCATGTCAAATTTTTTATATAGTTATTCGTACCATATTTGTGAATAGCTATTTATAAATAGATATACACAAATCATAAATCACCATTAAGGTGTATAGTCAATACGAATTGGGACTCTGCAATTTTAAACTATTTTATTAATTTTTCCAAGATTAAGGCTTTAAATTTATTTTATAAACAATGCACAGAAATTACAACAAAAGTAGATTAAAAATGGGGTTGTTACAAAAAAAAATGCTAAAAACTAAAAACAAAACGATTGCATTAGAATTTACCTTCTCTCTTTAATACACCAACAGGAACTAACACTGAAGGAGGTGGTTGATGTAATGAACCTGCTGCTTGTTGTAAAGGTGGAATTGTTGAACAGTATTCCATCGGGTTATTTGGATTCGGCTGTCGTCCTAAAGGACTTTTACCTTCAGATGAAGAATTTGCTATAATAGATAAAAACATATTTAATTCATATTCATCACTAAAAGCAGAAAATATTAACAAAAAGTGGAAGTAGCATGAAAGTTCAAAGACTTACACTTACCAACTTGTTGCCATATTAATACTATATATACTACAAAAGAAATCAAACTTTTAATTATTATTTCCGAGAAAAAAAAAAAAGAAAATGCAAATGAAACAGACTTCCTGTAATTTTTATAATCCTACTGAATGATTCTGGATCACCTGAGGATACTGTAGTTGATAATTTAATAAAACATTATGGATGTGTAATATAACATTTACATAAGTTTTATTTATCTGACTAAAATATGATACTGCATGGTTTAATTGATATTCTACGCTATACTTGTAAGAGTTTTTAGTTTTAAAATTCAGATTTTAATGATTATATAACAGTTTGTAAGTGTGTGTGTATGCATGCGTGCACACACACACACACCATTAACATATTATTTCATTTCTTGTTCTAAGCAAAACATATAATTTTCATTGTTATTTAAATTATTCAATTAGTTATACATTCACTAAGAATAAAAAAGAAAAACTCTATAGAATATATAATTAGATTAACACACTAACATAGCTGAAATGTAAATCACAAATTCTTTACATTTTGTTGCTTTTCATTAATGGATGACAATTTGGTAACAATTATAATTAATATACATCAACAACAACAATAACAAGATAAATCTTACAAATATCATTCTTAATTGCTTATTTATTATTTATATTTATGACTAATACAGTAAAAAATTAAGTAAAGTCTCTTAACTTTAAATCTCCAGAACATTTTCACAGTATCCCACAATATCAGTAGCTAATTTTTCCCTGCATAGATTTCTCCTGATAATGGATTTCCATCTCGCTCACCAAGACAAATAAAATACATTATCTTTAATCAAAATGTAAAATTTACATTACTGATCAATGAGTTTGTATTAACCATCTCAAATATACGCTGCAATAAACCGCTTCACCTCTGAATACTAGTGTCTCTCCAGAACAGGATCAGGCTTCGCTAAGGAAAATCCTCATATATCACCAAAGTTTTATAACATACGGATGTATCTACCTACTATAAACAATACTTGGATCTTAGATAAGACAATAAATACCCCAATCGCACTGTTTTTATATTTCAATATCCTTCTATGTTTTATTCAATTTTCCTTAATGAAATCTCTTTTGGTCTCTTATTCCTTTTCTATTTTTTCTTTCATGTTTCTTAAGCACTCAAGGGCAGCTCGAACCACCTTATGGCATGTAGTCAGCTGGCCCCTAGTGCTATGGCAGCAGATTAACCTACTGCCCTCCTTCTCAAGCCCTTCTATAGGTCTCCCCATCCGGGTCCTCCTACAATCATTAGGGCACACTAACTCCCTGCTTGTGAGGTGACAATGTGTCCTTCTTCTAGGAGGCTGCCCATCCTGGCCTCATATTCCTATAAAATTCAATCCTCACCTACGTAATCTAGATGGATTTCCAGTTTTTAATATTTGAGAAAACCTTAGTTTTCCCAGGGGAAGCTAGCAGGTTCATCTTTTCAACACTGAAAACCAGGCAAAAGTTTAAGATGAGCGATAAAAAAATTCCCATCAATATTGATTTCAGTGCATTTTGAAAGTCTTAGTGAATCTGACATGATACAAGGATTTATCAAAAATTTAAAACATCTTGGAGATTATGCACAATAATGGAGATATGCCAAAGAAAGCTTTTAACAGATTGATGTAAAATCATTCTGAATATTTTTACTTTGTTATATTTTATACAAATTTTAAATACTCAAAAAATAAAATGTAATTAAGTAAATTTATCAAAAAATTTATAATGAAAAAAAAAAAGAAGACATTAAGATAAAATCTTTCAGTTTTTATTATTTACCTACCTTTACCAAGTATACTGAAGCAAGGTTGGCATACCCTGGCTTCCCCTTCCATAAACACTAATTTTGTTCTCATGCAGCAACATTTTGAACACAGCACCTACAATCACATATGTAAAATAACAATTTTAATAATTTTCTTAACTATAAAATATAATATTTACAATCAGACTGTGAGTATATTGATTGAATGTAAATCTCAGTTCAAGATACTGGCAGTTAAAAGGAGACCACCATGTGAATCCAGCGGCCATGATCAACATCAATAACATTCACCATTTGCATAAACTTCATTATTTAATTCAAACTTATCTATTTACATTACATTGAGGTGTGTTCACATTGTAAATGCTTTCTAAACAAGTATACAGTATATTGGAATAGGAACTAAACAGGAAAAAAGGTCCTAAATTGCATTCCATCATGAAAAGCAGCAAGACATTCTGTAAGAGACCCTTCAGAGTACTAACTGTCACGTTCTATAATCATTATACTATCTATGATAACAGCCTGAAATTTTCAACTACAATTATAATTTATAACTATAATTCCCAAATATTTTCAAGCAGTCATTCAGAATTTTCAAAAGCATCAATATTAGTGTTCCACATAACACACTTATATTGTACATTAATAGAGAAAATAAACTGTTTTTGACAGATGTGTTACTGCAAACTTATAAAAGGGAATTGTTCATTTGCAAAATTACTGCATCATCAGTCAGATAACTCTTTCCATTTCTTTACTGCTACATTATAACTCCTTTGTATTATTATATACATTCAATTTTGTTTTATTATTTTTGCATTAACTTCAACACTGAATGACCAATACATTTCATATACGAAAACTTGTAACTATCCTTTATTCCCAAATACTAATGGATAATAACAGAAATTATGCCATTTATGTCTAGAAGAGGCAGGAAAAAAGCAAAAAGGAAGGCTAAAATCAAAAAAGTGTGAGGTTAATAAAAACACATTTTATTTTGCCAGTTATTAAATAAAAAAATTGCTTTGTTAAAGATAGTCAAATAAGAAACCTTAATAATTGATATTTGGTACTGCAAACCACTATATCTTAAGACTTTAAAATATCTCTTAAAACAAAATATCTGAAGATTTTTCTTCTCCTTGTTACAAGTATTCACAAACTTATCCACCTCTCATGACGAAACAGAGATCATAGAACTAACTGATGCTTATAAATGTGATGAGTTGTCAATTAGAGATATCATCCGATTTCATAAAATATTTATTCCGTGCCAGAAAATATACCTCAGGATTGTTTTATTATACCAATATTTCATATCCAAAAAGACTAAGATCGAGAAAAAAATCTTTTGGCAAAACAATCTAGAAAAATCCTGCTCTATCAAATACTTTATTAAATGAGCAGTATTTCAACAAAAGGCCAGGTAATTACAGTTCCTGCTTTGTAGAAAAGCTTTGCTTAATATTATAAAACTTCTTAAGCAGAGTTCAGTGTATTGCTAAGAATCTTTTTATAAATCTCAAATAAAATAAGACATATGACAATGCATTATTAAATAATCTTTCAAATAATAATTACTGCAACATGTGCATACAACTAATATAGATAAAACAGTAATTGATTTGTATATGATACTGAAAACCATTAATAAGCAAATAGATAGCACATAAACCCACATCATAAAAAAAGTAACAATACTTAATGATATATAATATTTACATTCTGTGTACTAAAATAAATGTAAATTCATATAACTGATATTTATTTTTATTCAAAATATTTTAATATTAAAAACTAAGTATTGTTCATTTAACATTATATTGTTAAAAAAATATTTTCAAATTTTTCAATTTCTACTGAGTACCTTTGCAATCTCTTTTTAAAATGGCATTTAGAAAAAAATTTATAATTTACTTATTTATTTCTTACTTTATTGAATATTACTTTACTGCATTTATATCTTACAGATTGAAATAAATTTTTTTTCTGGAATAGGAAATATCTATTTCTACAATTTTAACATTTTAATTATGTTTAAATTAATTTCTCATAAAAATCAGTGTTGAAGACACGCAGATCTCTGTGAAAGTAATCAACACAAGTTATAAAAAGGCAAGGCAACAATTTGAAATTTATTGTAAAAATAATAATTATATTCACATACATAAAAAATCTTCTTATTTATATGTAGATACTCACGTGCATGCACAGACAATTACATTTTTTCTTAATTTAAATATTACAACAATGCATACACTAGAATGCGCTAAGGTTGGAAGGAGCTGATTTCAAAGTCGCAAGTTCTAAGATTCAAATGAGTAAAGGCAGTTACTTTTTTACAAATTTGAATACTAGATCGTGGATACCAGTGTTCTTTGGTGGTTGGGTTTCAATTAACAAAACTTCTCAGGAGCGGTCCACCTGAGATTGTACAAGACTACACTTCATTCATATTCATACATATTATTCTCATTCATCCTCTGAAGTAATACGTTATAGTAGCTCCAGAGGCTAAACAGAAAAAGAAAGAATGTTGGAGGGGGGTGTGTGTGAAATTAACTATGAGCTTACTGTTTGTCTATCTGAATGAATTTCATACTGGCCATGGATGCTCAGAAATGTTACCTGAATACACAGCTGTTGGGTGTTGACATCATAAACTATATGACTTTAAGCATAGATAACTGGGACAAGATTTCCAAGCTGATCCACATTTTGTGTAGTAAGGAGGTAGAGGCATAGGTAATGGTTAGTCCTAGCACAGACGTGACATTCGTCTTAACTTTGGGGGGAGTGGGTGTCATTCAGTAATGTGTTGGGAAGTTGGTGTTGATCTGTGCCTTCCTATCTCTGAAGGTGTAGGAAGAAGAGGAGACAAAATTTTGTTATGAAGCTGATCAGAGCGATTACAGCTAGAGTAAGTTGTATACTGTTTTGTAAACATATATGTGTAGTATAGCGTATATGTTTGGTTTTTATACACAAATTAGTGAAGTATTGTAACTTGCATATAGTATTGTATTATGGTGTTGTAGATTTTATACATATATTGCCAAACGTTGTTTAAAGCACAGTAAAACCAACTAATTAACCAACATTTTTCAAAAACAGCAAATCCTTAATACTATGCTGAATTCAGAAGCCAATAATAACAAAGGCCAGGACCAGTTTAGGAAACATTATATCAGTGAAGACAAAGACTTCAGTTTTTAGGTAGTCCTGACATGCAGGTTATATTAATCTGTGCTTTGGGAGTTGTGAGTGTCATTTGATGATGTGTGAGGAACTATGCTATGGCCTATGTCTTCCACTGATTGGAGCTAGTCAGTAATTGGTGAAAGACCTAATACTTCATGGGGATTGAAGAATATTGCTTCAGTAGGTCTGATCTCCTGGGGGTGTGGGGGGGGGGTTAAAGCTTTTCTCTCCTTAAACACAAAAAAATGCATATACTAAAAAAAAACACAAAAACAAAACCGACCTGACCACACGCACGACAGTGATGTCTTCTTTTGACAAGAGTGAATCTTTGCTGACATTGCATACAAGTCAATGCTTCTGAATCTGGTACCCAAAAAGGTGGTACTTTTCCTAACTGACATTCTTCAGACGATAAGTCACATGATAATGATGGGCTATTCACATTAGCATTACTTATTTCGATTCCATCAGCACCTGTTGCAAAATGAGGAATAAAAGACATCACGTAACTAATAAAGAAATAATCTAACAGTTATTGTAGTAGGAATGAAAAGGATTATTTTCAAATAATTAATTATTTTTCACTTATAATTTTTAAATCATCAATGTAAAATAAACAAATAATTAGATTTAAGACAGAAATGTTAAGCTTGTCAACTTAACCAATAGCTACACTCAGTGAAGTACAACTGTAAGCCATAAAGGATAGTTAAAAGGAAAATTACTGTACTAGGAAAAACATTTATAACAGGTGATATAGAGCAGCTGAATGTTATCAATATTGCTTATTTAAAAATTATGATACTGTTCATGTAAAATATCTTTAAAAGTTACAAAATAAAATAAACATCCCTACGCCTTTTTAGAAAACCAAATATTTAACATTTGTAGTAGTATGGCAATAACATTCTGATTTATATTGAAATAGATTTAAAATTCCTCTTAACAAGTTACTTGCTGTTTGATCATAATCAGTCTTAATATACTGTACTTTAGGTATATTAAGTTAGTTGATATAATCAGGGTTCCCACTGAATTTTAAGATTAGTTTTCCTGACCAATTTAGTAAAACTTCCTCGACTCTCATAATATAATGCTACTGCCATTTACTTTGCAAAATATATATACATATCTTATTCTTTTGCAGCCACCACCATCCCCAAAGCTGCCCAACTCAGGTTTTTTTAAATTTATTATTACATAACTTTTTAACTTTATTTTGAATGATTATTTTCCATAGTCTACTTTCTAGGATAAATTATTTCAGTAAATTACATTGCAAAAAAAAAAGAAAAGATATTTATTGGTTTATGAACATCATGGTAACTAAAAGAAACACAAATAATAAATAAAAATTAATTGGTCACAACTAAGATTGCTTAAAAATTTTTCACAAAAACTAACCTACAATATTTTGCAAAGTAAACAAAAAAAAATAAAAATATGGTTTGCATAAAGATGCTAAGAAATACAGATTTTAATATAATAAAAAATATATATATGGTCACAACTTGAAGGGAAACTACAATCACTGTGACTAAAAGCAATGTAGATAAGAAAAGTAGAGCCGGCCTCCGTGGCCGAGTGGTAGCACCTCGGCCTTTCATCTGGAGGTCCCGGATTTGAATCCCAGTCAGGCGTGGCATTTTCATGCACGCTACACATCATTCATCTTCATCCTCTGAAGTGATACTTGATTGTGGTTCCAAAGGTTAAACAAAAAAAAAAAAAAAAAAAAGTTAAGAAAAGTAGAACAGAACACCTCATTTTATGTAGAAAACAAACATTATTAATATTTACCTGAAAAATATTTTGTCACTATTATTCTAATGTAATTGCACAATGCCATCAAAGTATGGTGCAAAGCCATGGTTAATGACGTAAGAGCATTTAGTAGCTCCAAGTTACAATTTTGATGCTATACAACTATCACGAAAATAATTTAAAAAGTTGTACCAATATCTTCACATGAACTGAAGGATAACTTACTTTGTACAACATTGAGAACCCACATAACCTCTTCCTTAGAGATTTAACATCATCTTTATATAAAAAGAAGTAATTGTTGTATAAATGAAGTCGAGGATTCAAATGTATCACTTGAAATATTACTCTGATCAGAAGATCCAGGCAACGTACACACGTGTGTATCTTAACCACTATTCTTACAACTGTTAATTAATCTGCTGAGTTGAAATACCTCTGGGAGATAAAAAGGTTTTTAGTGAAGGCTGAGAATTTCTTATCTTAATTATTTCTTTATGCTGCTTTCTTTACTGTGCGAAATCACTGCCTTTCGGCCCATATT
The DNA here is from genome assembly GCA_010016005.3 of Zanna intricata. Classification (NCBI taxonomy): domain Eukaryota; kingdom Metazoa; phylum Arthropoda; class Insecta; order Hemiptera; family Fulgoridae; genus Zanna; species Zanna intricata. The sequence continues at coordinate 8,702 of JAAAKQ030301254.1, forward strand.
GCCCAGTCCAACATGTATTTTTACACACATCACAAAAAGCACAATACACATTGCTTCCGCTTCTCAACCAATTGAATTCTAGGTATAAATTTATATCTAACCATTAGTCATTAAAAAGTCTTTTTAGAAGTCACTTAAAATAAATTAATTACCTAAAATAAAAAAATAATTCATGGTGGTTTGATAGAATTCCAAGAAACGGATCACTACCTTTAAATTTTTAAATGGTAAATATTTTTGTTTAAATTCACCAGTAAAAAAATTAACTGTAATTTAGAATATTCCTCTAACATAAAAGAATAATTTGGGAATGTAAGTAACAACAGGACATGTTAATGGCTGCTTGATGTACACAGTTGCAATGTGTTGGGCGATGGGGTTGCCACTTCCCAATGCCAGGAAAGTATATAAAATATTCTGGCATTACTTAAAAAATACTTTATTAATAACTAACATTATTAAACTTATTTGGTAACAAAAATGTGATTTTCTGATTTTTTCAATTTTTCGTGAATTTTTTTTAAACATTCCTGACTTTTCCTGTCTGTGGGAACCATGATAATGTACTTTTATAAGTGACTGGTACACTTTTATTAATATTGCCACTCCACCAATCACTGTAATGGAATGGTAGAGAATGTCTTTTAATTGAAAAATTTTAGATAAGGCTTGGATTGTTACAGTCAAAACTAGCCTAAAACAAACAAAAAAAGGACTGGAGAAATAAAACCACATTTTGCAATATTTCAATAAGGTGATCTTCTAAAGAAATGTTTCATGCAATTCAGATAAACTTTGCTGTTTATCTATGTTATATGCTAACATCCAAAACAAGATGATAAACTAATCCAATCTCAAGCAATTCCTTTTTGGGTTGGCCATCCCTCTCTTTTCTATTACCTTCTAGATCTTTTCCTTAACCTTTATTGAATGCCACAGGGATTTCGTCAGTCAATTTCTTACTTCCATCTTTACACATGCTGACACAGCAGCCACTTTTTAGTTCTGACTCACAGGTCTGTGGTTTTGGGATTGTTCAAGAAATCAGTTAACTATCTGCAGATCACAAAAAAACTCTTATTAGAGACTGAGATAGCTGTAAAGCCAGGACCATTACTACAAATAAAATTTTTATTTTAATAAGCGTCAGCCAAAAAGATTGTAGGTAATCCCATGAGGGACAAGTCACTCTTAATATAGACATAACAATACTAAAGAATAAAAAACATCCAGTGCTACACTCACTGTTAGTCCAGTCATCAACAGTACAATACCATATTACCTAGCAGTTTTGGGAATCTACACAGATTTTCATAAAAATTTGGGTTTAAGCTCCACTTACCCTCTACTTCAAAATCTATCCTGTGCCGGAGCAGGCTTTTTATTTTTTAGGGGTGAAAACTACCCCTTATTGCAAAAAATTTTAAAATCGTAGATTATAGCATGTAGTTGCTTAAAATAA
>JAAAKQ030301276.1:0-10163 GCA_010016005.3 Zanna intricata
GAGATGAATGAATTGTAGCGTGTGTGAAAAATGCCATGTCTGACCGGGATTCGAACCCGGGACCTCCGGATGAAAGATCGAGACAATACCATCGGCCATGGAGGCCGGCAAATCTTTCATCCTGTGTAACTCGTTAACGAAACGTTTTCGGACCTATGTTTATATGAACTTTTTTCTTATTTTTAGCCTCTAGAATCAGTTGTCAAAGTATTGCCTTAATCCTCCTGAATCATTCTGTATGTGTCGGGCATTTTTTCCAAGATTGTTTCTAGCAAAATCGTACATAATGTATGCGTAAAAAGAGGTTTTATGAAAAAAATATTAGGTTTTATGAAAAAAAATATTGATAATGCGACAACAATGTTAATACTGTAGCAATTAACGATAAAAAGACGATTGAGTAGGTTTATTATCATTGCTATTTTAATTCATTTTTTTTTCTACGTCGTACTTTTGTTGTTGCTAATCAAATGAATTATTTCTAATGTTAGATATTTTCTTTTATGAAGGTATTATTGTACGGGATAATAATTTATCAAGTTTGTAATTAATTACATTCATAACTGTTATCATATTATGACTAAAGTATAAATAATATAATTTTACTTTCACTTTTACACTATTGTTTTTAGCTTAATTTACAATAATAATATATTTGTTTGTTTCAGTTTATCCCTTTATCTATTTTATCTTTTTAAGATATTATATCACGAATGGGAATTTCCATAATTATTAATCTCTGATCATATTCAATTTCATTGTTTGATTTATCAGGTTGTTGTATTGTTATGCATTTATATTTTTATTTATAGAATCAGATGTAAGGTATTTGTAACTTGTAGAAAATAATTCTTTTTCTTTTTGAGTATATTTAATGAAATAAGTATACATAATTATATTTTTGTGTATAGTTCTTGTAATTTTTTAATCTCTTTGTTTTTTAATTGTATCGCATTAAAATTATTTTTTATTTATAAGTATTAGTGAAAGTTTTTTTTTTCATAAGTTTTATTTTTTAATTACTGTTTATATAATTATTAACTTACTCTGTGATACGTGAAAAAAATATACAACGTAAATTACGTTGTATTTCTTTTTTCCTGCACTGCACTTAAGTTTTGGTACTTTTTTTTTTGGAATTTGCTCCCTAAAATTATTCACTTTTTTTTTTTTTTGCTTCAATTTATTTAAATATTATGCAATAACATTACTACGCAAAATTATGATTGAGAAACGTGATTTTTTTTGAAAAAAAAAAAAAACATACAATTTTGAATAAATTTTTTTTTTTAAAGTATTTTTCCAGCTCAATTTTAATGTAGAATTACATTTTGAGTATATTTATGATTCCTGAAGAAAATTTTGTGGGGCAAATTCCAAAAAAGTACTTAAGTTTTTTGTAAGGGTTTATGAATCGCCTAAAACCTGTCCTAAAGAGAGTAAGAGAGTAAATGTAAAGTAACTTAAAATTTAAAAAAATAAAATGGACTAATTTTCCTCAGTATAATGTGAAAATGTGAAGGATAGGTAGGTTTCTTTTTTATAGTAAAATTAAATTTTGATGTGGCTTGTTCATTCTAGTTATGCTAATTAAAAATAGTTTTATTTTTCACTTTTCCTTGTATCTGAAAAATTACGTATTTTGTAGATTTAAATAAAATTGTAGTAGATCTTTGGCTCCTCGGGATGGGACTTTAATAATTAATTTATGAATCTTTCTCCCCCCCTCAGTCTCTCTCTCTCTGTGTGTGTGTGTGCGTGTGTGTGTGTGTGTGTGTGTGCGTGCGCGCGCGCGCGCGCGAGTGTTTAGAAAAACATACATTGAAATACAAATACGTTTAGAAATGTATTTCATTGAAATTATCGATATGTGAAGTAAACATTTATAAAATATATTATTGTTCCTGAGATTGAGTAGTAATCTCCGAAAACGCTTGAACATAGTTTTATTAATAATAAATGTTGGTAAGTGGGATTAATCATATTAATACTTAATAAACTTTTTTTATATTTAATTCTATCCAATCAAAAGGACAATAAATTTAAATTGCATCTAAGTTAATATACACAGATTTATAAATAAATATATATATATTACTAAATTGCTTTTGTACATAAGTTGTACTAATTTTGATTTGCTATATATATTTTATACAGTACAATGCATTTAATTATTTTTTAATTTACAAATCTGTTATTAAAATACAATGGAAAAAACAAAACCTTAGTGCATTTCCTTGAAAAGAGAATAAAAAAAAAATGAAATCGTGATTACAGATGTTAGATTATAAGTGCGGAGGTAATAACGTGTTCGGAGTTGTGCGTGCTGTGGTCATGCGTTCGATGTTGCAAATCATCCTGTCCTTGGAATTGTATAAGTGTGTTTTTTATGTTGTTCAACACGAACAAGCTTTGGGGGCAGGTGGGTCACGCAGTGTTGCCAATTTTATTTTCTTCACCTTCTATTTCCTTTCCCTACTTAAACTGAGGTTACTTAGTTTTATTAAATGGTTAGTAAATACAAAAAGTTTACTTTCCCCTAAGGAAGAAAATTGTTATGATAATCCGATAATGCTTCAAGTGGCAGTTTAGGCTAAGAATCTTTTTTTTTATATTAGTTGAATCGAATCAACATAATTTTTTTTATTTGATTTGATAAAAATATTACTTATATTCATTCACTCATTTTTACAATAAGTTATTGTTTTTCAAGATATTCAAAATTAATGAACGGTACCATTGACTTTTGTTTCGTAATATTATTTAAAGATCGTTCATTAGAATCTATTTTCTTATTAATTATTATTCCTAACTTTAGCGTTATCGCCGACATTGATTTTATGACCACCATCCCCCAACTACTTATTATTAATACTTTTTTATAAAATAAAATATTTTTTTTTTTAAATATAAAATATTTTTTCGGCTCATAATTAAAATATTTTTAGTTTATATACATTGATAACTCATTGATAAAAAACACAAACATACATCGTGTCAAGTTAAAAAGGTTCTTTTTTATGGTCCAAATAAAAAAAAGCTAACTCTTGATATGAAATTTTCCACAAATAGAATCTGGTCAAAGTTTCATTAATATTAACTCGTATTATAATTAATCAATTTGTGATATAAATTTATATAAAATATTAATTTAATTAACTTAATTAAAGAAATCTGTCAAACAGTTACAGTAATTAAAATTATCGTTAAATTATTTTTTTAATTGAAGGAAATTGAAAATTAAAGGATATGTTTCTTTACATGTTACATGTGCGAAAAGTTTCTTTACATGTTAATATCATTTTACAGTTAGATATGTAAATAAATATTGTTATGAAGACAAAAAATATATATTTCTACATTTATGTCTGGTTAACATTAAAATTTATTGTGAATAACATTCTTAACAAAAGTTCAGGGTTCATTTATTGGTGTGGAAACATTTCATTTAGCCGTGTATGGACACTGACAGCAAAATGTGGAGCGCCATGTTGTTGAAATGTAATGATGTGTCAACCATTCCTCCTCTTGCCGTTAATCCTGGAAGCAACCACGTTTTTTTAATCATGTACTGGTTAACAGAACTATTAAAGTATTATGATCCAAGCAGATGGTCCGCCGTTATTTCTGCCCAAATCATAAATTATAGCGGATCGCATTAGATTTCCTCATAAAAGTGCGGATTGTCTTTTGCCCAAAAAAAGACGTTAAGATTTCGTGAGCTGCGATAATTCGCTCATTCGTCAGAAAACATAGCATTTTTTTAAAAAATCATTTGCATGTAGGAAGACATACAGCGTTTCACATATATACACGTTGTTCTAAGTCACGATCACTCGACTCATTCACTGAGGATGATGGCTGAAAACATATCAAACAATCAAGTTTTACCGCATGTGGTCTCGCATAGTCGATCGCAGGATGTCTAATTCTACAGACCGCTTACATTTGTTTTGTCTTCATCGATGAATTGATTCTGCCTTAATAATATAAGTTTCGGTGCGAGTTGTAGACCTTCCGCTTTGTGGTGCATCAAAAACACATCCCTTCGCAAAGGTTTTCTTTTCCTATGCGAATAATGTTGCTCGTGATGGCAGCGGTTTTCTAAACCGTACAGCGAAGTCTTTCAAAATGTCTATCGTTGTTTTCTTGTGTTCTGACGTTCGTGAACCCATACAAAACCCCACCAAACGCTTTTCAACGGTAAAAACACTTGTATACACCATGTTTCAACTCGAAACTGTTTCGTCCTTCTCATACCAACCGAAGTGTCATGCGCAGGAAAATAACTTATGGCGGAAAATATATAAAAAAAAAAAAAAAAAAAAAAAAAAAAGAGTTAAAATCCTCAATGTGAAAAATATACCGTTTTGTTCTCATAACAATGTTTATTTACATGTAAATATACATTTTAATTGAAAGTAAGCGTAAAAGAGAGGCGTGATGTGATTGGTTAAATACATTATTTTTAAATCTTTTAAAACAACCCAACCTAACAGTTAATTCTTTCTATCTTTGAATTAAACGTCTATTCTTTTTATGAAAAATTAATCTATATATGTTAGTTATGTAAAAAATTATCCTAAACTACTTTCAGTCAATCGACCATCTTCAAGAGAGATTTTTTTTTTCTAATTTAAAACATTAAATTAAAATACATAAAGTAAAAATGATAAAATATTAAAGTCATAGCAAAGTATAAAATTAATATATCCGTTAGGTAAGAATATATTACGTTTTTATGAGGTTTTTTTGTAAATACAGATTGATCAACAATTACAGCTACGAATTGTATCCTTTTTTTTTTTTAATTGTACATTAATGAGCAATACATTTTTATCGTGTGTAAAAGATTTTAACCTTGGCCGGGATTCAAACCAAGAACCTTTCCCATACAAAGCAGAGGCTCTTTCAGACCGTCAACGGAGATATTGGTGGCGTAGTTTATAATTGTTTAGTGTTGAATTATCTGTTATATTTATCAGTATAATAGAATAATTACTTTATATCAAAATATGGAACGGAGGAGATGGTACTCAATTACGTTATGTTTCTTTTCCCAGTTTAATTAAAATTTAGCTACTAGTTCGAGTAACTATTATTCGAGTTAAAAACAAACTCATTTTTCTTTAAAATGGAAAAAGTTGTATTCTTAATTACTGTGAAAATAATTCGGAGAATTTTCATACCAGTAGCTTCGTGCTGACTTATATATTTCCTCAACAAATTTCATATTTTTATCGTTTAGTAAAAATTTATTATTTTCATTCATTCGTCATATAACCTACGGAAATGAATTTTGTCATTTTTTTTTTTTCATTTCTTTTTACCTCTCTCATTTTCTGTTTTCAGTCTCTGGAACTACCATAAGGTATTACTTTAGAGGATGTGACAATGATAAAGTATGAATGTGAACGAAGCGTGTAGTAAATGTGAATAAAGTGTACTATCTCAGGTCGACCACGCCTGAGAAGTGTAGTTAACTGATATCCAAAACCACTAAAGAAGATGGTGCGATGAGGGACAGCCTTTTGCGGAGCTACCGTTCGCTGGTGCTTACAATGGTGGGCGTTAGTGATGAGGCACGGAGACTCCCACGCTTCCTTCAACCTGCCAGCGAGCTTAATTTTCGTCCGGAAGAGAACGCCTTTTATTTACTGGATCTAAAATCTCAAAAAGACCGAGTCCCGATGTGGTGTCCTGTGCGGGAGAGCCACATTACTGTCAAAGACATAAAGACCGAGTCCCGGCCTCTGGGGTGTGGTCTTGGGTTGACTCTGATCCCCCGTTCCCGGGATTTGAGGCAGACAGAAGAAAAGATCCGAACCGGTAGGCTAACCTGTCATGCCGAAAGCATTGCCGGTGAACGGAGAGGCCCATTAGAGTGGACAACAACCCCCGAGCTGTGTAATGCTTCAAATTGGGTCCGGCCCGGGGGAGAAGAAAAAAAAAACACTGAAGAACCACCAGTATCCACGATCATGTATTTAAATCCGTATAAAAGTAACCACTTTTTATACCTTATAACCTTTTTTTAAGCAACATAAAACGTTTGATGTAGTTTTTTCTTTTTTAATTTTAGTAAAAACATCCGATTTATAATTTTTACGTTAATTAATAGCGGGAGGTTTTGATTCCTATCATGTACTTTGTTAATAACACGGTTTGTTATTGTGGGAGTAAAAAAACTTTGTGATTTTTTTTTTTTTTTTAATTTGACGTTATACGATTAGAATTTATAAAACAATAATTTTTCTAACGCGATTACTATTTAAAACCAAGGATAACGATTCTAGGAATATTTTCAAGTTGTGTGCGTCTGCGCATAAATATTTCGTAATATTTAAAGATAAATTTTAATTAATAAACTTATTTTCTTTTTTTTTTTTTTTAATTATTTTAGTTTTTAAATCGAAAAATTAAAAAAAAATATATATATCTGTCATTGTAATTGGGGCCTATATAATAAACGTCATTAGGGCCACAATTCGCTTTGTCTGTTTCCCCCGTCCTATTCATAAACATTACTTTGATTATAGAGTACAGTTTGTATTTATTATTTTATTTGAAATGAAAATAATTTACCTTGACCTGTATTAACGTTAAATGCGTATAATAGTAGTTGTTATTATTATACCTAACGTATCTTCATAGTAGGCTAGGTTCAGTGACTCTTAGGTAATATATATATATATATATATATTTAAATTTAATTATAAGCATGTATGTAATAGTTATAATGTACTCAAGATATGGTATGGTTAGGTAACCTTTTATAAATAAATGATGGATTTAGATTTCACATATGCAATATTGCAACATTTTATCATTAGTAATATTAATGTATTTTTGTTGCTCATTTTTATATTATTATTATTATTATTTGTGCTTTTATTAATTCTGCGTTTATTACATTAATTTATCATAATGTTTATTAAAATTTATCGATTTATTAATGAAATAAAAAAAGATTTGTTTAGTAATCCTACAATTGACTATAGACAAACGTCTTTACATTAGTTGAATATTTAACTCTACTCACGACAATAAAGCGAAAAGAATGAATTATTCTGTATTTATATCTTTATCATAGTACGACCAAAATGTAACGGGATAATTTGTCGTTGTTTGTTGAAAAATCGTATTTATAATTATTGTAAAAAATCGAACATTTCATCCCCGATTCATTACTATATTTTATATTTCAATATTAACTACATTTTTCCAAATGCTTCTTTTTTCATAGATATGCCGCAACACCTCTTTATTTGTAACTTTATCCACCCATCGGATTTTTAACATTCTCTTGTAACACCGCATTTCAAAAGCTTTCTAATATTTTCTTCTCAGCTAATCCGATCGTCCCAAGTTTCACTGCCTTTTTAAAACTACGCTCCAAACATATACTTTCAAAATGTTTTCCTGACGTTTAAATTAATTTTTGATGTATGCAAATTATATTTCTGACTCTCCTGATCTATTCTGTATTTTATTTATCTCCTGCTTCGTTCATCTTTAGTAATTCTACTTCCCAATTAAGAAAATTCTTCTACCTCCGTAATTTCCTAATTTTGTAGTCATTGTCCAGCTACATTAATTTTACTACATTTCATTACTTTCGTTTTGTTCTTTATCATTTTCATGTGGTAGTTGTTGCGTAGGACTTCATCCATTTCATTCATAGTTTTTCCTAAATCTTTTTTACTCTACTAGAATTACTATATCGTCAAAAAATCGTAGCACCTTTATCTTTTCACCTTGCACTGTTAACTCCGGTTCTAAATTGTTCTTTAATTTCATTAACTGGTAGTTCTTTATAAAGATTAAAAAGTAACAAGAAAAGGGAACACCTTTGTCCCTTTTTTATTATTACTTTTTTTTTTTTGTATGTTCTTCGATTATTACTGTTACAGTTTTATTCCTGTAAATGTTAGCAATTGTTCTTCTATCTCTATTCTTGAATCTTAAATTTTTGTAAAATGCTGAAACATTTTATTCGAATCTACGTTATCAAATGCCTTTTCTAAATTTATAAATGCCATGTACGTCCGTTTGTTCTTCTTTAATCTTCTTTCTACTATTAAACTGAGTACTAAAATTGCTTCTCCTGTTCACTTTTCTTGAAATCAAATTGGGCTTCTCCTAACACTCTCTTTTCAATTCTTCTGTACAGAATTCTAGCTAAGATTTTTGACCCATGAGTAGTTAAGCTATTTGTTCATTTATATGAACAATTAAATTGTGTATTTATATTATAATATTTATTATATTGTATATTTTAATCTGTTAACAAGTTTTCTTATCTGTGATATAAAAAAATTTAGATTCAAAAGAAAATTATATAAAAGTATTTTTCATTCCTAATTTCATTTAAAGATAATTTTTAGAAATTAAAATGAAATAGCGTCGTTTATATGAAAAGGTGATTAGATAATAACATTTAAAAACCGTTAACAATTGTGGTGAGGGAATTAATTAAAATAAGTTATTCCACAAACTAATTTCTAAAGATAAATATGAAAGAAATATATAAAATTGAGTTTTATTCCATTTTTTTTTTTTTTTTTTTTTTTTTTTTTAACGCTTAATTAGGAACAATCTGGAATTATTTTCAGTGATAAAATCGATAAAAATAATAATTGATCGGGATTTTTTTTTTTGTTCATTGTAAAAAAAATTATTTTTATTGTAAATTAAACGAGATAATTGTGTATGTTTCTCGTAAGTATGCATCGATGTGGAATATATTCCTTTTGATGATATTTTTTAAAATATTTTCTCATTTAGTAAGTAATAAATTGTCATCGCTTTATCTTAATAATAATTGTTTGAAGTATTTTTAAACCGATTTTTATTTCTTATTTTTTTGTTAATTATATTTTTATAAAAAAAATTAAACTGGTTTTTGTTTACTTTTTATCAATCAAATTTAAGAAGAAAAAAAACCAGTTTTATTTTTATCTACATTTGTTTCATTATTATCCAGTTTTCTGGAAAAAAAAAAAATTTATAAATTTTATGGTTGATTGGTTGGTTTTTATTCTAATTGTAATAATTAGTAGTGCTAACTGTTAATATATCATTATTATTTGTATCAAAATAAGATTAAATTGTGACCAATTAATTCAGTTTAAAACTATTTTTAAAAGTATAATAATCATTTGATTTATATTTGATGATAATAATGTTAATGGATTGATACATTAAAGATAAAAGCTACGTTGAAATCATGGTGAATACAAAAGTATATCAATATTTCTGGTGTACCCTGAACGGTTTTCAGCTAGCTCTCAGGAAATACTTTATATTTTGCAAAAATTAAATTACCACATTGCACCAGAACCCTGTATATCAAATTTATTATATTTGGTGTACTTCTTAGAGTGCAGATATAAAAAATTGCTGGATTATATTTATTTTTTAGATTTTGCAATAAATATTGCAAGAAATTTATATAATCAAGCATACATTAGTTTACTTTATCTTGACAGCATGCTTTAAAAAATAAAAAAAAGTTCTTTTTTTTCATAAAGCATATTACGAACTTCTCGATTGAAAAATGTGTTTTTTTCTTCTATAAAAAAAATTGTTTTAACTCGCTATATATCAGTTTTTGCGTAGTTTCATAAATTTTAATGTAAGAAATTTTTGGAAAAATAGTAGATTTAAAATTTCAATTAAATTTGATAGGAATCTCGACGGTCTGTATTTAAAGAATATATTCAAATCTCTCCATAGAGTACTGCTTTAGATACATCAGTTGTTTATTTATTCGAGTAAGAGATTATGTTATAAAGGTTTACCAGCTGATTTTTACCTGTACGAAGTATTGTGATTGCGAAAAATTTCGGTTTTCAGATTTTCAACGGAAATATCATCAATTTCACTCGTTTTTTTTTTTTTTAACCTCGAGAACCACAGTTGAGTATTACATCAGAGGATGGAGATGAATGATGTGTAGCATGTGTGAAAATGCCATACCTGACCGGGATTAGAACCCGGGACCTCCGGTATGAAAGGCCGAGACGCTGCCACGGAGGCCGGCCCACTTTCACTCATTCTCTCTTTATCTGTTTAGCCTACGGAACTTCAGAGGATGAATGAGGATGATGTGTATGAATGCAAATGAAGTGTAGTCTTGTACAATCTCAGGTCGACCACTC
>JAAAKQ030301287.1:0-26982 GCA_010016005.3 Zanna intricata
GTCAATGGGTACGATTTTTTAAAAATGGAAGAATAAATGTTCACGATGAGGACAGGAGTGGTAGACCATCTCTTGTCAGTGATGACTTGGTGAACATAGTGAATGAAAAAGTGCGTGAGAACCACCGGTTCACTATCTCTGAACTTTCCGATCTGAAATTTCTCGGTCTTTTACACGAGATAGTGACAGAGAAACTACTGCTTACTGATGAGCACAAGGAGGAGAAGGATTTTTGAACAGGATCGTGATGAGAACAGCAGTCAATGCAGTGGGGTCATACAGATTCTCTAAGCAAGCCAAAGAAAACGTGTCAAACTTGCATCTTGCTCGTTGATTTTATGAAGCGTGGTAAGACAATCAGTTCTGCAGTGTATTGTGAAACGTTAAAGAGACTAAGACGAGCAATCCAAAACAAGCGTCGTGGTCTGGTGTCATGGTTTTCATGTCAACGCTTGTCCTCACACAGCTCAAAGAACAAATGAACTTCTAGCCAAGTTCAAATGGGATGTTTTTGACCACCCCCCCTTACAGTCCTGACTTGGATCCAGTGATTTTCATCTGTTCCCATACATGAAGCAGTGGCTTGCATCTCAGCGGTTTGCCAATGATGAAGAGCTTCAAAATGCTGTAACAGGTTGGCTTCAGTCGCAGGCGGCAGATTTTTATGCAGAAGGCATTTCAAAAACTGTTTATGAGATTATGTCGAAAAGTAGAGAAAAGTCGTAGTTTTAAGATGAGATCTCAACTGGTTTAATTTTTATTTCAAAACTGAGGTTTACTTTGTGGATGACCCATTTTTATTTCAAAATGGAGGTTTACTTTGTGGATGACGTGTGTGTATGTATATGTATATATATATATATATATATGTATATGTATATAGAGGGGTCCAAAAAAATTGACAAACCATTTGCTAGTCAATATTTTGTGACAATTGACTTGGAAATTTTTGGCACTGAGAGAGGATTACGGTATGGTTTGAAATGACTACCAGCAGCTTTTATATAAAGCCCATGACATTGAACTGCACACTGAACTATAGCTGTTAGTGTATCTGAATAGCAGCACATAACAATTTTTTCATGTAGCTCATCAAATGTTGTTAGTTTTTGACAATACACCTTATTCTTGATGATGTATATCCTCCCCAACCATATGCTGAAACCATTCATCCTTTGATCTGGGTTGTCCTCATGCTTAGTAAAACATCATTTAGTTTAGATAAACTTTATCAGAATCAATTTGTAAATTACATTATAATTTTATAAATATCATATTAACAGCAAAGATTTATCTACATGTTGTAATGTACTTAAGTAGGTTTTATTTCTTCCACAGGAGGTGGTGGCAATATCTTCTGTTTATTTTTTGTTGATATTAAGCCTAATTTATGTATATTTTGTAGAGCCAACTGCATCTGGACCTTTTGCGCATACGTTTTTGATTTATCTTTTGACTTTTCTTTTTCCTCTGTTGTTGGTAAATGCAACTGAAGTACTCTATACCGATCAACAAGTGTTTCTGCAATAAAAAGGAAAAAACAAATTAAACTGTAATTTGAATTATTTAGAATAATGATTTTAGTTGTGCGATAGTACAGAAACGGTTTAATAAGTAAGGTAAATGAATGATATGCAGGTGCAGCAGTTAACAACAAATGTTTCTTATGAGGACTATTTGAAAAGTAACTTCCAATTTGTTATTAAAAAATGACAAATGCATAAAAAAATATAAAAATAAAATCTCATAAAAATCTTATAGCTACTTTTCTACATAACTGCCACCCAAATAAAGGCACTAGTCACATCTGTAAACAACTTTTTAAATACCCTTGTTATAAAAATCTGCCAACTGGCAGAGTAGTAATTCTTTTAATTTTTAAAAAAATTGCATTTCAAAAAACTTAGCCACTTTATGTATATTTGTAATCAATCAATGTCATGTAAACCATTTACATATTTGAAATCAATGTCATCATATGACATTGAAAAAAATGAAATTAAATGTAATTAAGGAGAAGAGAACTAAGTTAAGAAAGACTAAAGAAACATTCCTGTGCCAATATCAAAAGCAAAGCAATTGATATATGGTAGATATAAGGAAAACCATCCCCTCATGAAAACAGTTTTTAAAACACTTTTTAAAAAATATTTATAGGACATGATTCTCTACGTTATGGTAATCAGAATAAACTGTGCAGCACAATCTTAGTATTTGGCATCTAAATAAAACTTTTGATATTTTGAACTGCAATTACAGCATGCAATCAAGTTTCTAAACAAATTTTCATTAGAATGGCTTGGATCATGACAGAAAACCTAGGAATACTTCAAGATTCATTAGAATGGCTTATATCATGACAGAAAACCTAGTTATATCTATGTGCCTAGTTATATCTCTGTGTAAATGTATACTTCAAGACTCAACTAGAATTAAGCAATAAATTAAAAAAAAAAAAAGTTAACATTACTTTTTCTGGAGTAATGGAACAATTGTTTAAGAAATGTATATTTATACAGTAAAAGATAAGTTTATTTTAAATTAAAAAATTATACTGCAATATAAATTAACTGTATTATTTAAATTAAAAATCTGATGTGAATACCACATCACTAACTTGCATGCTTATTAAATTACATTTACACATTTTTTAACAAAAATAAAGTTTTTATTTCATTTTTTTTTTTATCATTATTTATCATACATTTTTTTTTATAATCAGAGGTTAATAATAATTATTAATAAATCAATATATTTAAAGTTAAAAAAAGAAAAGAAATAAAGTCTGATTTGAATGAACTATTTATTCTACCAGTCTAGAGCCAAAGAAAATAAATACAACTTTCATCATTGAGGGCTTATTACTGCAGTTGAGAAAAAGTCCAAAATTAAAGTTTTTGTAATTTTAGAAATTTTTGGACATATCTGGTTGTTGACTGCAATCAAAAGGAGAGGTGCACAACTAGATAATGTTAGATCCAAAATCAATTTCTAAATCCAAAATTTCAACATCCTACGGCTAATTGTTTTTGAGTTAAAATTTCATGCCAAAACTAGCCAAAATGGATATTTCCATTAAAATCTGAAAACTGAAATTTACAATACTTCCTTTACATCGTACCAAGAAATAAAAACATTTAAATATTTAAAAAAAAAAACCTATTTACTGGAATGCATTCTGCAACACTTTTTTACATGATAACAAAAAATTTTTCTTTCTTACTTTTATGATGCTGCCAGTTATATATGTGATATACTTTGCTTTATGTTTTCAGTAATATTATCACCCTCATCAGATTTAATTTAAATAAGTTAGATAGAAAAATTCTGATTGTATTTGTACTTTCAATTTTTTTACACACTTCAATTAAATTTAATCCACAGAGTGTGATAATGTATATACAAAAATCAAATTAAAAACATTAAAAAAGAAAATATTTATTTTCATTATATTTTAATGTTGTCATAAATTCTTATAAAGTATATTCTGAAAACTTAGCCGTCTCACAATATTGAGGTTTTACGGAATGTAAGATTAAATTTTTCAGGAACATCCAACAGCAATTCATTATGAAAGTCGCATAATAATAAAATTTTCTTACTTAAACATACTCCTTTTGAACAATAGTTTATTACCAGAGGTTTCAATGAAACTTTTACAAATATATACATATATAATGAGAAATAAACTGATGAATGCTTATACAGAGATCTTAATGTGTAAAAGTTTGTTTATTTTTAGGCGACTGTACGAATATTTTGCAATTCTCCCTCAAAAAAAGGGGGGACAAACAAAAAGTGTTTAGTATTTTCTCAGATCATTTTTTTTTTCTAAAAAATATTTTGAAGAAAGTTATTGGCAATATAGTTTATACTTCTATTTCCTCTGTTACATTAATGCTTTGCATACAGTAGGAAGGAATGTTTAGTTATTCATACTAAAACATCAAGTTAGTTGTAATTAATAAAAATTTGAACAGTTAATCTTCACAACAGAACTGGTATTTTAGATAGCAATGTTTCCTTGATGGGTGCCGTCTATTTAATCTTCACAACAGAACTGGTATTTTAGATAGCAATGTTTCTTTGATGGGTGCCGTCTAGTGACAACAAAAGAACACAGGGGAGAAACATATCTTTCATTTTTTTTATTACTCTAAAGGAGGACTTTTTTGACAATTGTAATACAAGATTAGTGTTGGGTCCATCATTCTCTCATGAAATTAAATTAAATTCACTAGAATAGAAACATCCACATTCCACACTTTCAAATAAGTCAGAAAATTCTGTATACCAAAAAAGTGATGGATTCATATCATTTGTCAAAGAAAAATATCAGCATTTTTCACGCTGAATTCATGCTGAAATTCTATAATTTTTAATGTAATATCATGAAATCTTAAAGAGAATGAGAAAGGTAATTATAAAAGAAAAAGGCTTTGTGTTTCTAAATACCATGCAAGACCTAGAATCATATAAACCCCCTGAAATCATATAAATGAGAGTATGCAAACACCTTACTTGTAGTCCTGACCTTTTGCCATGTGATTTCCATATGTTTGGTTCCATGAAAGAAGTACAAGATGCGATGGAGTTCTCACAGATTAGAGATTTTTAACAAAGGCATAGAAAAATTTCTCACAAACAATAAATTTCTTACGTATAAATAAAATACTTAGATAAATACATTTTTATAAATAATCCATATGTGAATTTGTTTTATGCTAATGAAACTAAATCTTTTACTGACCCCTCACAAGATCGTACATTTAAAAAATTTTATGCTTTAAAAAAATTAAAACTAAAAGTATTGTAAATTTTGAATAAAACAGTAAAAAAGGAAAAAAGCTACAAGATAAACCATTAAAATTATAGTACAATTTTGTATTTCAAAAAGCCTCAGTCCCTTATGCATCATATACATAATAGTTACTTAATTATATTATTTTGTACACCAGTAAAGTGATGTTTTTTTTTATATTTATATGAAATATTCTATGAAAATAAAAACTCACCAACAAATTTTACATTAAGGTTATAATGCTTAGCAAGATTGTCATAAGTCCACTTTTCACTATCTTCATGATGCTTTGATAATAATTCTAGGGCTCTTTTTAAACTTATTTTTCCAGCTGGGATAATTTCTGGCTCTCTGTAACCATACTGCATATCGGACCAATCAGAAGCACGATTTAATGGCAATGCTTTGGTTGATTCTGATGATAGCTGTAAAAAAAAATCTTTCCATAAATTCAATCTATAGAAGTACAAGTTTTGATTAAAAAAAAATACACTGAATTTTGGTTTTTCTCAAAAAATCTTTATTTCAAAGACTTTTTCAAATATAATAAATTTATGTTGATTTTTCCAAAATTCAAAGCACTTCTGGAACGCAATTTCTAGTAAGGAGTTACTAAGGATAAAAAAGATAGTCTTTATCGACTATCTTTATCTCTTCAATGTTAGAATGTCTTGTTTCATGATTCTTTTCAGCTTAAAGAATAGGAAGAAGTCACAGGGCGCCATGATCAGGGAGGCTGAGGCATTATAATCGTGTTTTGGCTGAAAATTTACAAACAATCAGTGAAATGCAGGCAGATTTATTATTGTGATGCAACTGTCATGCATTGTTTCAACACAAATCTGAATGTTTGTTCAGATTGCTTCAGGCAAATAGCATAGAACTTCCAGGTAGTAATCCTTACTGACTCTGATAAATGGTTAGGGGATTGTCCAGAACTTTTTCTTCACTTTTTAGACATTCTTATTGTTGACCATTCAGAAACACATGCAACCTTTACAACAGCCAACATAAATGAAGTATGCAATATGGCGACAAGTGTAAATATATTTAGGTACAAGCGTACAAATACAAAAAAAAAAAAAAATTGTGACAATTTGAGGAATAATTCAGTGTATTATTTTATCAAAACTCGTATTTTAGAAATTGCTTAATAAGATTGTCTTAAAATTAAGATAAATTAAGATTGATAAAATAAAAAATAATTTTATTTCTTCACTTATGTTTTACAAAATTAATAACGCATTTTTGTAATTAATGTGATCATTAGTCCTTTTATAAAAACTTAATAAAAACAAATTGTCAAGCTTGCTAGTTTGCAAATTGCTTCCATAACTGAATAATATTACACTAATTATTATGAAGAGTCCAACCAGATGATAATCATCACTTCACTGATAATGTTCAGTATTCTTAAAAGGTAGTTCCTTAAAGGTTATTCCTACAAAGAATGGTTGGCTTTTATCATACATACACATTTACTTCATAATCCTAATCACTATATACCTATATTACATGTAACCAAAATATTAATATCAGTTATAATGGGATCTAAACAAATATGAGAACAAAGAATCTGCATTAAAGATATAGAAAAAATACTGTGAAAGAAATAAGCAAATTGTACTTGTATTAAAAGAAGTTACATGTAAAACAGTATATATAACAGTAATTACTTGTAACAGTAGATGCTGTTATAACAGTAAATTTTTTTTGGGAAGACATTGTACTAGGGATGTTAATTCATATAAACAAGTTTAGTTTTTAAGTCAGCAAGTTTATATATAACTTTGTAATCTAAAATATTTATAATGATATCATTAAAAGAAATTATATAAACTTATATATTTTACATAGTAAATTGATCCACTCTTGATTTTCAGGGTGAGCAAACGTTTTTATCAATAGTTCAAATAAACAGCAAAAATAAAATACTTTTGGTATAAAGATAAATTTTAAATTTTACACACAAATACATGAAAAAATTACAATAAATAATAATGGGCTTTGTCATAAAATTTATAAGGCTAATATTATCAATAAAATTGATAAGTGATATTTATAATACGCAAGTGATATTTATAATACCGCAAAATTCTAAAGAACCTAATATCAATAGGTGTTCAGCGACCTACAGACAAAAATAATTAATGAAGGCAGTGAAAAAATGATTAAATGGTTTAATGAAAGTGTGAAAATAGTTAAAATAACTGTCTTATATAAACTTCAGAGAAAAAATAAATTGTATCTATTTTAAAATGAGTAAAAATAAGATATGAGAAAAAATTATAAAATGTATGACTATAAAACAAATTATTGACCATATTTATTGGTCAATATATTACAGACCATAAGAAGACAAGACTTTGGATGTGGACAGAGTTGAAACAACAGTATCAGCAGCAAAGTGATGTTTTTTTGCACAGTATTATGTGATGAGATATGGATTAAGCATACAGTTCATCTGTTAACAAAGTGAAGTCAGCAGTGATGAAAAACGCCCTGGTCTCGGTGAAAAGGCAACAAACATTTCTTCTTTATGTAACGCCTGCCCTCATACAGCTCGGGTAACTTCAAAAGCTCAAGAAACCATCAATAGATTAACTAACTAAACCCCCCCCCCCCTATTTAGTCCTAACTTGATCCCATCAGATTTCTGCATGTTTGCTTCACTGAAGAAGGGCTATGTGGTAAGAAGTTTAATGGCAATGATGACATCAAAGAAAGTAATGCTACATTGGCTCGAACGTAAAGACAAACATTTCTTTGCAACAGGTATAAATAAGCTGTTTCAGAGATGGACAAGGGTATTAATGCTGTTGGAAGTAATACTGAAAAGTGAAAAAATGAAATAAATCGTTTTAGCTCCAGAGCAATTTGTAACTAATCACTGGAATGACCTTCGTAAATTGTATAAAATTTTTATTAGAGGTACTACACTTAAATTACATTGGTCAACAATGTATCACTAACACAGACCAAATTAATCATTTTTATCATTCATTTGGTTTGAAAATTAAATAATCATTAAGAACAATTTTACTAGATCACATTTTTATGTTGCTATATGATTAATAGTCACTCTCTACCAAAATTTAATATTTTCACTATGTTACAGTTGGCAATTCTGCAGGTCAGTAAATTAGGTACTCGAATGTTGTCCTTGTTTATGTTAACTACCAGTAGTTCAGTGCAATTTTTTTAAAAATGCAATTTACTTTCAAAATGTCAAGTTTTCACTGCAGATTTTGTAAAAAAAATACCATAAGTTTAATTATGTTTGTGGATTTTTTGCAATGAAGTTGTGTGTTTCAAATAGAATACAAGAAAACTACAAAAACCTACCATAAGAGCTTGTTTAGTCCTACAAGGACTTCAAATTTCAAATATAACTATATTTTTTCTACCTTCACATAATGATTACTTTCCAGAAAATTATGTAGTTAGCCATGTAAAAAGACAGGAATTCCACCAGAATATTAGATCCATGGAAACCCAATATAGAGGCCGCTGGGAGCCAGAAATGAAGTGTAACTATTACAAATGATGTGATCATTATGGGATGTGCTTGTTTATGCAAAAGAAGATCCTTGTAAAAAGAGAAGATAAGAAAATGTTAGATTTAAGGTTAGATTTAGAGTATGTTCATTTTTTTATTATTTTCTTTGTACATATCCTAACATATGCTCATAAAAAAAGATTCTCATTAAAACGAGTGGTCAGATTTTTTTTGCCATTTTTAATGATATGAATAATATTAATCATTAAAAAACTTAGCATTCCACTGTAAAATTTAGAAATAAGTAATTTCTTTGATACACAAAATATATATTTTTTTTTTTTTTATACCAATTTTATATAAACATCCATCTTAATAATATACTTACAGCTGGTCCTTCTGAAACTACATAAAGATTTCTCAAATGTTCATTCAATTTCTCATCTTTCTTTGAAATGTCTTCTATATTTACACCTTGTTCTGTAACACAAAATAACATATTCACACTAAATTTTTATCAATGTATTATTAAATTTTAGTACTTTTAAAGAAACCAACAAACCAAGAATCCATCAAATCCATTTTCATCAATTAAAAATTAAATTACAGGATATTATGAAATAAAAAGGTAATCCATTCATCTGTCCACAATATAAATGAAATATCATAAACTATCAGTATTTGAAGTTGGTTATCCACTCCACAGATATACCACTACGTAGAATGCTAAAGACTATATACATTTGAGAATGTTGATATAATAAAAGTTTAATCTCAAATTATGATCAAAAATTTACAGCAAATTAACATACTATGTAACATAATTCCATGTGTGAAATAATCATACATGGAATTAGTATTTATTATTTAAATAAAATAATATAAATGTGAACAATCTTAAATTACAATTAATCAGAAAAAATAATCTATAAAAAAATTAAATTAGTAAACATTTTTTCTTTATACTGTAACTGAAATATTTGGAAAAATTTCAATAGCTGAAAAGTAATTAATTTTATAACCTAAATACAAAATAAAAAAAACTTATGCAATTTACTTAACATGCTTTAGTTTATTAAGAAATAATATTGTTCTGTTAAATATTTTACAAGCTACAAAAAAGATGCAAGTTATTACTTATTTAGTAAAACCAAAATTAATATATATGTATAACATTATGTAAGTTTTCCTTTAATAAAAAATCTCCACCAAGATAATACAATTTCTGCAAATCTTTAAGAAAATCATACAGACATTTATTGACTTAATAAGTTGTTAAAGCCAAATAATTTGGTTCAAACATAATCTGAATACACATTAGTATGTTGGTAAAAGTACACCAGATTAAACAAATATTACCAGAAAAAAAATAGACTATTACAGATAATATAAACACTGGGAATGAGACAATAAATACTGTCTCATGCCTGGAGCAGATCTAGCTTCAGCTATTGCCAAAGAATACTTAAAGAACACACAATTTCAGATAAGTGTAAATTGATGCATATTTTATTTAGTGTCAGTACCATAATAGTATACCTCTGCATTTAAGTATTTTGGGATATGGATAGATAAGAACACCACATTTCAGTCACATATGTGGTGTATTGATCAAGCTGGAAAAACAATCCGTCGGATAATCACCAACATTGGGGTTCCAGCACATTGAAGTGGAGGGTCTTGTTCTAGGTGTTGCTCTTGTAATCTTGTATGGAATACCATTCTGGTCATTTGTGATGATAACAGGAAGTGCCGTGCAATTCTTTGTCATGAGCACAGGGCCATCTTCCTTCAGGTGTGTTGCAGGTATGAACTATCTTGGGCAATGCAACTAGCTTAATGGCCAAACTGTACCCCTTGATCTCCTTGTTCAGTAGAGGTAGATGTACAGACGGGCAAGTAAGGTATTCAATAAAACTCACTAAAACTTTAAAAAACAACTATCACCACAATTGCTTAAAATCATGTAACAACGGAATTAATGGATTTATTAGTAGCAGTATTAGATATAAATTATACAGTAATCGTCGAGACAAAACTTACACTAAAAAAAGAAAAGGAACAAATCGGCAAATTTATGTTAAGTAATCATCATAACCAAAAAACTAATAGAAACATTATTACTACTCCCACAACAAAACTGCTGCTGAAATATACAAAAATCTGATGCTTAACTCACTTTGTATATCTATTCCGGCTCGAACTACGTATCATTTTTTAATATGGCAAAAATGTATAATTTTTTTAAAAAGAAATTCACTTTTTGAATAGATGAAACCAGACATTTTACTGCAATAATTTAATCATATGAAGTCTATTTATTAAGCATAATAATTTTTACAATGTCACATTAGTTTTCATTAATAACAGAATATAGACATACGTGATAACGTGCAGTTCGAAATTTTGAAACGTATAACCGTTTTGCAATTTATCTAAATAGAAAAACGATTTCTCTTACCTTCTTTTAATATTTTGATCTGTTCTATTGTTGAAGGATGTTTTGGTGCAGCTATGGGTTTATTCTTAGAGAGAAATTTTGAAGCTTTATTATCTATGTTATAGTTCATAGCTTCGCGTTTCAAAGATGAAAACACTCGACCCATGACCTTCCCTAAAATGTATTAATAATTGGAAAATTTACAGATTTATCTATTACGTTCTTTATTTATATTTTTTGTCTAATAAATGAAAATCCATAATCGATTTCGATACGTTTGATAGCGAAGATGAAATGTATTCCATTACATTTATCTGGAATACACTAACACATGACCGTTAAAGTAGAGGTTATATTTGTTATTGAAAAAAGTCCTAAAACATATGTTCAATACTACCGTTCCTCATCGTTTCCTAATCAATCGCATTGTATGACAATATTTTTGTTATTTGTAGATATCAGCTGAAGTTTGTGTCTGTTGCGTGTTACGTTTCTATCGAATTTTCGTTTTCAAAAGTAGAGATTAAAAATCAATTATTTTACTGTAGCTGATCAGATAATTAATTAGTATGATCAGGTAATTTTAGCATTAAAGACATGGTTGAAGAAACTACTTCTTCTAGTAACAAACCTAAAGTAAGTTAAAAATACTTATTCAAATTTTCATAAATTCGTGTTTACCTTCAGACATATTTGAGAACTGCGAGTCATTTTAAAATTTATTCGAGATAAATTTTGTATTGCATGGTGCTTAATTAATTTCTTTGTATTTTATTTGCTTAAAACAAGCATTTGTTCTCCAAGTTACTCTACGTATATGGAGGTCAAATTGTTATATTTCCAAACGACCTTATGTATGTAAGGGAGAGTTAGGTTAGGTAAGGGTTAGTTAGGCAAGAAACTGAATAGTACTTTAAATTTAAATTATAAGAATTACTTATTTAGGAAGCATGTTATACTAATTATTGATTGTAAATTAATTTTTTTTTTCAAATAATTGATGGATAAGTTCATTTCTTGATTATAATGTTTTTATTCAAGTTTTATTTAAAAAAAAAAAAAATAAAATTGTAACAAGATTATTTAACAAGATCTTATTTTTTTAACAAACAAGATTTTTTATGAAAACAAATTTGCATGTCAAAAAGATTTAAGTCATAAATAAAAATGACTTTTAATATCTTCTTCCCTTAACTTGTGTCCCCAAAAACAATTAAAATTTAGAGTTTGTAAAGCTTTTTTTTTCTTTTTTTTTTTCTTATAAAAAAGATAATTATAGTGTCAAAGTTTGTTTGTATTTACCGCATAATTAGCTAGAAATAATTTGTGTACTTAAATTTGTCTGCCAATTTTTATTCTTTGTAATCAGATTAATTCAGATTAGTTCAAACAAATCTGATTATTTCATTGTTTAATGAACTAGGATTAGACTGGATAGCAAATTTTGTTCTTTTTTTATTTATTATTTATTTTGAACAACATTTAACAAAGTCACTAGTTACAAAATAAAGTACGAGAGAGCAGTAATCTGTTTTTATAAAAACATTTTGTTACGTTCAGAGCAGTAATGGATAAAGTCAATATTTGGATTTTGTTATATTTGCCAATGTTCTCTGAATACTTTGAAAGTCTTTTTTTATGTGATTTTATTATCTTTCAGTAATTATCTAACTATAGTTTTATTTAAGTGAAATTATTGAGAACATAAAATGCTCTCCAGTGAAGAATGGACTGCAATGACAGTGATTTTTTTTTAAGGTAAGTTTTTGTTGTTACGTCAATAAATAATCTTTACTCATTTAATAACTAATTTATAGATTAGATTTAAATCAAAGAAAACTAAATAATTTATACAAATGAACCTTTTAAATGTCTATTTCTTCCAACCTACAAAAATATATACTGTTAGATTTGACATTTGTGCAAGAAAATTCCTGTCATATGCACTGCAGTACTTATGTTACTGAATTTTTATTTTGAGAATAAAAATTAAAAAATATTGTTTTATTTATTTTCTAGTTACAGATAATAGAGATACAGGTAATTTTACCACAATTAGCTTCATCACCCTTACTAGGCCAGTAAGCACAAATTACAGATTCTCAATCGAATGGCCTCAAATGATTTTACAACTACAGACAGATTCTCTGGTTCCAACAACATGAAATACTACTGATGGTTAGTTTAAATCATTTACCCTAATTACCAAAAAAATAATTCTAGTAATGTTTGTGTTTTCTATGCGATTTAATTTTGTGGGATTTCTGAAACACTGGTGTTTTTTTTTGTTCCAGAAACAGTACAGAATGCTGAATTAATAAACAGTAATAGTCGAGGTAGGAAATGGCCAAGGAATGAAAAAGTGATTAAAAAAATAAATGAAAAATGTTCTTTTAAATGACAGAAAATTGTATACAATTAAAGATAAAATTGTTGCAGCTAAAATATTTATATCATTTTGATTGTAATTTTAATAGGAATTGCTCTGGAAAGTTTTCTCCCAGTGTTAGAACATTTTTTAATTCTTTTTGGAGATTAGGAGACTAAATACCAGGTTAAAATATCAAAAACAAAAAGATCATGTATCAAATACTGAAGTGGTTTTGCCAAATCTACAGTCTTTCATTATCATATTGATGACAGTAATGAAAGTATATGAGTTTTTAAAAAAAGTTTTGTGTTAGTAAACCAGGAATATTTGCCATTATTGTTAGGATAGACAAACTATAACACGACAGATTATACAGACATTGTTGCTCACTTAGTCTTTCCTTCTTATCAGAGCCACCTATTCACCCCGAAAGATAATGCAAACAAGAAAATATTTATCACCCAGTTTAAACATTAAGAAAATGTTGATTTTTATGTTGAAAAATATGAGAACAAGCAACCTGTTATTTTTAATTAGGTAGATTTCTAGTAGGACCATAGAGTATCCCAAATGTGTGCGGGAAAGAAGAGCATTGTGAGGTGAAGAGAGAGAAAACAAAGAAGAATACTTCTTGATTCAATGCAAATCTTCTACAGTCATTATGTAAAAGAAACAAAATCAAGTATTTCATACACAAATTTTACCCGAGCCAGACCATCTTTGGTTACACCACCAAATGCAAGAGACAGGGAAACCTGTGCATGTATTGGGCACAGTAATACACATTAACCTGTGTATTGGGCACAGTAATATGCAATTTTTAGTAACAAATTAGAATGATTAACGATGCATTAGTTTTAAATGTAATTGAGTGTCTTAAATGCAATTGTGTGCTCAGTATACAATGAAGCATGCATGATGGGTAAGTGTCAAAACTGTAAAAGAAAATCTATCAAATTCAAAATGGGAATGATTTTAAAATGAAATACTACCAATGGAAAAGTGTTTTAAGAGAAGAAAGTAATAAAAAATGAAGAAAAAATTGTAAAAAGGTAGTAAAATTTAAAGAAATAGCACAAGTTTCTGATGTGAGAATAATGATCTACAAAATGATAGTTAACTTTAAAAAAAAATGTTTACTTTGTTACATCAAACGAATGAACTAAAAAGTGTAAAAAAACCCTTAAGAAGAGTTCATCATTGATTTTTTAGAAAACTGTGTTGCTAAGTATATTCATCAGAAATACCATCTATGCACTTCGGTGCATAGATGATATTTGCATCTGAGAAGCAAATATCACAACATACTGGTGTAAGGTACAGTAATTATGATGAAAATGGAATTATTAGTAAATATTTTTTGACTGTATCAGGCAGTTCTTTATCATCACGCTCAGCAATTTGGGCTATATGAGCCCAGTATTAAAGGTTCAGTGTGTTTATAGACACTACTTCCTTGATTTTCCCTCATTAAATAATGTGACTTGTAACTTCTTAGAACCTGAACACCAGAAGGAGCCCACGGATGGTGTGGGGGATTTTCCTAAATGAAGAGCTGATGAATACACTGCGCTGTGGTTATAAAGTCAAGTGTGCTGCGGGATTTTGTTGAAAGCATGAAAAATAAAATTTCAGAAAATATCCCTCCAATAAAAAGAATTATGCAGATTAAGCAGGTGATCTTTTCTGGAGATAAAATGTTTGGGAAAAAGTTGTGTTTTGTTTGCTTTTTAATCAATACTATGAACATCATGCTACAACGCAAATATTTCATGACGATAAGACTGGCTCACATTCCAAAAAGTCGAATTCATGTTGATGATGTGTAATCATCAGATGAGGAAAACATTGCTGAAAATCCTTCATCGTTCTCAGTCTGTAGATAATAATAGTGATTGTAATAGACCTTCATGTTCATTTTATTATAATAATTCTGACATATCTGCAAACAATATCTTTCTCTCTCTCTCTCCCTCTCTCTCTCTCTCCCCTTTCCCCCTCTCCCACCTTTCCCCCTCAAAATCACCCCTCTCCCCCTTTCCCCCTCTCCTATTATCCCCTTTCCCCCTCTCACGCTCTCCCTTTCCCCCTCTCCCTCCTCCCACACACACACGCGCGCGCACGCACACGTGTGTGCGTGCGTGCAACACACGCGCACGTACGCACAAACACACACACACACACACACACACCTGGCGCATATGTCCTCATCAGATTCAAAATTTTGTAAAAAAAAAAACCAGATCGCGTCAGTTCATCGGTGTATTACAGTGTCATTGATAATGATGAGTTGAAATTCATGTCCATGAAAATTGTTTCTGCCGACAAAAAGCTATTTTTTGTGGACGAGCAAAATATTTGTTATGTTTCCATGGAACACTTTCTACAGTAGCATTATTTTAGAAGGATATCGCGTGTTTTATAAATTCAAAAAACCAATTAATGTGTTTTGAAGGGGCAATATATTATTTCCCGATTTTTTTTTTTAGATTATTTTACGACATTTTTGTTAATTAATATTATAATTTTTTTTTTCATTTGTCAGAAAAATGTATTCAAAAAACTTACAACAATGTATTTTCAAGCTTTATATGTATCTTAATTTAGTAATCTAGTTAATTGTTGTTTTATTTTATTGATTTTTTTTTTAATATTGTTTCTCTAGATTTTTTTAATTTTACTGAAACATTTATTTAAATTTCATTTGTATTTCATAAAAATGTTGTAATGCCATATATATTTATATTTCCTTAAAAATAGTAATAAAGTATTGTGAAAGCTGTTGATCGTAATGCTTTTTTTTTCTTTTTGAATTTTGTGTTTGATATGTTTTAAGTTACTGATTTTGAATGACAAATATTATTTCCTAGGCATATGATTGTGTATTTAAGCATGTATTATGAAAAATTATTCCATTAATTCGCTTATTGTACCTCGTGATCAAAATAAATTATTAACAAACTGTCTTAAAAATGTTCGCTGATTTTTCTTAGTTCAGTTATGATTCTTAGTTAATAATGTGATCATGTATAGTTTATGTTATCCTATTTCATTGTACTTATTGAAATTTTTATAAGTTTTTATGTATTTTTTGTGCATTATATTCTAAATATCTCATTTTATTTCACTATTTTTTCCTACTTCCATATCTTATTGTCAGTCCGGTAACATGAATGTCAGATCGGTAGTATTCATTAGTTGGGCAACTCGTTTTAAACTGCAATTTCTTGTTAATGTTATTATAATTAATCTATAGTAAAATCATGAAATTAATCTCTTGAGTACAATTTTTGAAATCAATCAAATTTTATTTAAAATCAGTGCTCCCTCCGTATTTTTCAAATATTCGTATTTAACAACTCACAAAATGATAAAAGTAAAACTTTTTGTCATTTAAAACAATATTGTAAAAAAAAAATAATAAATATTTTTAATAATGTTTTATGTAAAATTAATAGTGTAATTGTACGTAATAAAGCTGATTTTTTTATTTACCATGTTTTCCCTCATTTATTATGTCACAAAAATTGTTACCAAAATGACGCATTTTGTATACTCCATAATAAGAGATTGACTATAAAATGCCAAAAAATAATTTTTTAGCCCTGCTCTTACAGTGTCTGATTTTACTGTACTGCTGTATAATTATTAATTTTAAAATTACTGTACTTTGGCTTTTTAACATTTTGTTTTTATTATTATCCCTCAATCTGAAAATGTCCTGAATACAAAATGCATAAAATACTAAGTATTAGACAAAAGACTACACTAAAGACTTTTAATTAAAAGATTAGACTAAAGAAACAGTCAAGAGTTGTAAGGTTCAAATCTCAGTTACTTTTATATAGATTTGTTTTCTAATCATGGGTATTGGTCTGTAACCACACATCTCAGGAATGATCGACCTGAGACTGTACAAAACTACTCTTTATTTGCATTCATATATTATATTCCTCATTTATCCTCTGAAGTAATACCTTATGGTGATATTGGAGGCTAAACAGAAAAAGACTAAAGAAACAGGAGACAATGCAAATAGATGATCAAAACATGAAAATTTTATTCATTTTCTCATCATCTCAGAGTAATATTAGAAATTCATTGAATTTGAAATTCATTCAACAAAATGCTCTTTTTTTCTTAAATGAGAAAGGATATGCAAAAGATCTGAAATCATAATGAATAAAATAACTTTTTTTAAGAATAAATTTTTATTTTCCAGGGTTAATATAATTAAAAACAGTGTTTAACTTGCTTCCAGGATTAATATAATTAAGAACCAGTGTTTTTTTCTGTACATTTATACCCTTAATAGAGGCTGTGTATAAAGGACTGTTTATAAAGTTTTTTTTAAAAATGTTTTTGAAATATAAACTTTGCTTAGCAAAGATTTGTTTTTTTTTGTTTATTAAAATTTAAATTCACATTGATTCCAGAGCAGAGCTGCTAGACCAAAACCAGTTTATTTGTGGACTGTTCTAGAAGTGCAGAAATGGCTTCGAAGACATTGTAGTGATTATTATCCTCAGTATGGGGAAAAGTTTTTACAAGTAAGAATTTGTCATATTTTGTTTATATGTACTTCTAAAATAGTAAATATTTCCTTTTGTTGATTGCTATACTGTAGATGTTCATATAATTGAAAAGGAAGAAAAAAGAAAACCAAAAGAAAGACACCGTGTTTGGTACTTTTATTTATGTAAAACCGTATGTACGTTAATTGTCATCATAGTTTTTCCAATAACAGTAGACATTTACAGTTTTGAATTCATTCACTGATATCTCCCACCATCCAGATAGTAACATCTAGTTGATGCAATCTATCAAGATTTCAAAAATGCTAATAACAGCATAGATTTTGATATAATTATACTTATAACCATAACATTGTAAGCATTATGTTGTGTGTAATATGCAGTTTGAATATGTTTAGTCCTTATGGTTTTCCAAGGTTGTAAGTTGGGTATTCTTCATTTTTATCTGCTAATCAAATACTTTCCTTGCTTTAACAATTTTAGGTGTGTATTTTGAGTAGCATTTTGTATTAGAATATTGTCAAAAAGTCAAGAAGAATTTGAAGATTATTCTCGCTAGACAGCTTTCGCCATGTGATCATTCAAAGGAAAGGGTATTACATAATTAAGATGTTTGTAATTCAATCAACTCACTTTAACAGTGAAATCATTTGTTAATTTTTCCAGGATTTATAAATTTATATTGTTCTCAGATTAGAAAGTATGAATATGAATAACTAAAATATGAATCATTGAGTGAACAGAATCTATATAAAACACATCTGAGCTCTTATTATTAAAAAAAACTTTGATAATTAAAATTACTGATATGTTTTGGAGACAAGACTTTATGAACTACATTTGATTTGAATTAAGGAATAGGGAATAGGGGAGGAATAGGAATATATTCAATATTTTTCAAAATATAGACAATTTAGATCTGATTCTTTGTGGGACCTGCTGTATTTTTAATAAAAAACTGTTCCAATCTTGACAATTAACCACTTAATCAGTAAAGGGAGAGATTACTACATTCACATTATGAATAAAAAAATAATAAAAAAATAGCTTAATCTGTAGTATGAAAAACATCTTTTCTCAGAGCTGCCGAATATTTTACACTATACACATACACTACACCAAGATTACTAACTACCCCAAGAACAGACAGACAAATTACAACAAACTATCTTTTCTCACGCTTACACTTAGTAGTGTTTGAGAACTTATGAAATGCTACCGTGTAACCCGAGGTGGAATATCGTGCCTATGGGTGGATGGCACTCTACATAGTGAGTCTCAGATGATGTTCTTTGGGCACCAGGGTGAACCCAGTTGTATCAAGCCCTACCTCCAGTAGGCACACACTCTGCTGGAGTTATCTTCTATATTGCCGGTACTTGTGGGAAATATATGTCTTGTTAAATATCTCTTCTGTGGTTGTTGGTCCAGTTGAAAAATCCAAACCCAAGAACTTGTTTAAGTGGTTTACTAAGAACTGGTTTAATAAAAATCGGTTTATTGTAGTAAAGTATAAGGAAGAAGATAAATCATTATTAAGAAAGAAACTTTGTTAATATACTAGTGAAATCAATTAAACTGGTGCCTTATTGAGGATTGGCACCCTGTTACGGTAACTGGATGATGAACAGTCGAAAGCTACTATATCTTAGATTTGTTATGTGAAGGATGAAATAATGCTGGAACCCCATACCATAAATTCCAGCGAAAGGATTTAGTTATCTTCTGCTGTGAGTGGCTGGTATTAAACCATCAGATATCAGAGAAACTGTCCCTGATGTCAGTCACTTCTGTTTAGGGAATAATGAAGGAGAACTGTGTTGATGTACAAACATCCTTGCTTATTGTAATGTTTTCTATCCTGACTGTCCCGAAGCAAATAAAAATAGGCTACCTCTGTCTGTGTTTGACCATAGGTACCAAATTCCAAATGCTGCTTCCAGTGTTAGAATTTTGGTTACACTAAAATTTGTTGGAATAAGGAAAATGTTTGTGCACATTGTAGCTGAATGGGACATGATGATAGCAGATATGCTGAAGCTAAAAACTGTAAATTGTGAGGGGTCACATTCAGCAAGTTCTCAAGAATGCCCATTTATAAGGAAGAACAGGCAATTTAAGGATTATTAGTGAACAGAAAGTGTAATATCCTATAGGTCGTCAGGTGCTTTAATGGATCATCGTAGAGCCTGACATAATTTTAATCATAGGCCTACAATAAAAATGCTCTGACTTTCCACAATGAGAGAGCTGTATGCCATTGAGTGTTTTGGCATATTAAGTGGAAATCATGGCTAGAGAATGTAGATACTTTACTTAGACAACTGAATCAGTTTTGTTGATCATGACAGTCACTACCGCTGATTGGACTGGAAAGCAATAGCATCTTTGTTACCACGCCAATTGATATGACGATTATGTTTGGTTATTCTTTAAGTCAGTTTTGCTGACAACATCCTACTGTCCTGAGTGAAGTTTGAGATTTTGAGGTACTACCCTGAGTCATTCAATCAGATAGGAGGTTCTGTCCTGAGTTGCAGGTAGAAAGTGTGCCTTTTATTATGAGGTTCATAAAATGAATTAAAATATTCCTTTATCTTTTATTGAACTAAAGTATGCTCCCATGATACTTCCTGTGGAACTATCAGGTTCAGTATGTTTTCTTACCTCCTGGATACTGCATTACATTTTTTTGTCAATTTACAGTAAAATATTCTCTGACCAGTAGTTTTCAGATTCTTGGTCAGAAGCATTAGTGATTTCCCTGCTGAAACCTGGTAAAGATAAATCGGTTCAAGCTACTATCTAGTGTGTTACCTTGATAGAAATTCCCTAATTGCCTCACAACAATGGGATTTCCACCAAGGCGGATAGTATTCTATTGATCACATAGTTACCCTGAACTCTGATGCTTTGCTAAGAATTGGAGCCCTTTTTTTAGCTCAAATATAATACAAATTACCTCCAGTTCTTACTGTTGCTCCATGTTATTATCCCTCCTTGGCGGCCAGACATACATGTTCTGCCTTCCCAGCATCATCAGATTTTCGTTGCAAAGCTATAAGGCCTTAAATGTAGTTAGCCCAACATTTTGATATGGACTTGTCTGCTCAGATTATGCCTTACATGTGATTGATTAGTGATGTGTACTCCAGATCCCCTATTGTATAAGAGATCTACTGAGCTTTTGCAGATCTCAGCCATATTAGAATTCAGACAATGAGTGCACTGATAGTTCAGCAAAAGAGGCTTATTTCTAGCCTTTTCTCACCAATCACACTGCCTCAAACACATCTTATTAGTTTTTTGAAAAGGATTGTTCATTAGTGCTCAAATGAGTGGAATACTACTATCAATAATAAAATTTATCCGGTTAAGAATATCTTTTTACTGTGTTGGTCCTCATACAGAAATAACTGTCGAGAGGAGGTTATTTGTCGTTTGCAAATAGGGCATACTGGGCACACTGATGGATATCTGACAGAAAACAGATTCACCCATCTGTGCTCACTGCAGTGGCAAACTAACTGTGCACCCACATCCTTGTGGAGTGTTATCTGTTATGCAGGCAGCATTGCAATGCAAGTTTAAAATACTGGGTGACTTGTGTATTAAAATATTGATTATTCAGTATTAGTTTTCAGCTATTTATATCATTTAGGTGTATAACAGATGGTAAAATTGTTTCAATTTAGATTATTGATGTAATACTTCATTGTGGTTTTATTTCACTTTTTGAGTTTTTAATTTATTTCTTAATTGTTAGTATTTATTAATATTACTATATAAATATCATGTCTGGGTGGAGATGACAATTCTGGGTTATTCCATTTTAATTCAAAAAATAATCAGTGCATCACGATTTTTTTATTTTGATGGTATTTGGTATATAATTACCCACCCACTTTGTAGTGACCAAAAAATAATTTTTTATATTTAAAAATAATATTTTTCTTGAATGGACTGTTTTCTAACTCGTCAAGAGGTAAAAACAGCCATATTTGTCTCTTTTTCCATGAACTGTAGCATTCTTATCCTACATTTTCATAGGTCAAAAAGAGCTTTTTGGAAAGAGGAAAGATGGAACGTCATCTTAGTGTACTCAAAATTTATTTTGTTACATAACCAAATATTGTAATGTTTACTGAAGTTACATTTACAAATTGTTGTTTTTTCAAATTTTGGGCTCAAAATAAATAATGAAGGGCTTAGGATAACAGACCTGATTTTTACCTTCTAATTCTTAGGTATCTTGTACTACTTATAAAAAAAAAAAGATTGGACTGTTACTGAGTGCCCATCATTAAAAAAAAAAAAAATGGCCACCAAATCGTATAATTTTAAAAATGTCTCGTTTTTGTGGCCCAAAAGTTTTGCCACCTGTGTTGGACAGGTGAAAAAAATCCGAAATTTTTATAGCATTAGTAATTCATATGTACTTTAAAACCACATAAAATTTATTTTGTTACTCGAGTGGTTGACTAGGAATGAAGCCAACAAATCTGCTAAAACATCATTCCTTCTCACCCTAAACAACATATTCAAAAGTACTAATGTTATGTATTTTTTCAGATTATAAAAATTACAACTAAACTCATTAAAATGAATAAATTGATTATTAATAAATAGCCAATTACAAAATGATATAAAAAATTTAACAAGTTAATCAATTCACTTTTACCTTATTTTACTCCTGATAATTAACATAACTATTAAGTCCTCATTCATCTTTGGTTTAATGTTGTGTCCTCTTCCATTAGTTGATATAATAAGCTCTAAAGGCGTGAGAATTTTTAAAGTATTTTCCAGTGAACCCATGTTTGATTGTCCCTTAATGATTTCTTGAATGAAGTACCAGAATCCTGCGGATGGAAATAGTGTATACAATATTCCTCTTCATTTTCATGTATTTTGAATTCAATGACTTCGCCTAACCACCATCTCCCATCGAATACACAGCAGACATAATTTTTAAATTTTGGCTGAGGTAACCTATAAAGCAATAAGAAACACTAATGTCCTTGTGTACTGATACACAAGAATCCAAAATTTCTGAATCGAAATCATGTAAATGTTTTTGGTTGCCCAGAGTTTCAGAATACATTTCTGATTTGTTGGAACATAACTGTGAATGTTTCTTGTTTCTAGGACTTATATAATTACCTGATAAAGAGTACTAAGATATTCTTCAATCTCTTGAACATCTTTATTAGTGCAGAAAATAAATGTTATGTTTTTATATTCTCTTTGCAATAATTGTACATTTCAGAATGTTTAATAATTTCACAACGTGTAGGTTGTTGACTCTCCTTTGAAGGCTTACTTTGTTCACAGTCCTTTTTACGTTCTACCAATATCATCACTTTCTGTCCTTCTATTCCATGTTCCTTCTCCATTTATAAGGCAAAAAATTGTTTGCAATTTTTTTTTTTTTATAATGGGCCGAGGAGTCATCAGAAAAATAAAAAAATTGTTTAACTTGTGATAAGTGTTTTTACTTTATGTATAACTTGCTTTTGGAAGCAGAAGGATGATGTAATATTGTGCTTCAAGTACTCACTAATCACACAGTGATTTTCCTTCTTTTTAAAAAAAAATATGAGAAATGGATGTTATGTGGTATAAGTTTTTGATCACTGATATTACTGGATTTCATTCTGAATAACAAAAGGAACATTTTTAGAGAAGTCTCCCAATACAATATATTCACCCTCCAACAAGTTTTTTTTTAATGTTGAGGAAATTATTGTTCTTTGTAACAAAATGATGCCTTTTTATATTATTTAAATTTTCAGTAAGTTTATCTAAGTACTCTTGAAATGGAAGAATTTAAATAGTTAGTTCACAACGGTCAACAGAAATTCACTCTCAGAAGTAATTTCAGAATCAAAATTATCCCAGCTCTCTTGCAGTAATCTGAGCACTTCATTAGGCCTGGACATTTTTTACACTGTGACATCATGCACATTTCATTTTCTATATGACACCATGGTTGAAAGGAGAATTTCATTTATAAACAATTACATTCTTCATAAACAAATTTTATTTTTAGAGCAGATAACATGAGTTATGCACAACAAAGTGGATTCCTCACCCACCAGCCAGAACACAAAATTTAGGTCGTAAATCAGCTAAATCAGGAAATTTTGAAAAACCAATTTTTAAATTATGTTTTTCTTTTACGTTACATAAGGTAAGCCTTTTTTGAATATTAATTTTCTTCCCGTCAGTTTGTCTTACAGAGAGAGACACAGTTCATCTTTCCTGGCATTGTTTGGTTGTTCTCTTATTCTGGTAAAAATCTTTAACACATTTTATAACATTTTCATCAGTTGGTGACTGGGTTTCTTTTTGCTGACTTGTGTTAAAATTCCATTGGTTTTAATTAATTGCTTGTTAGCAACTTAAATATTTCTGTCTTTACCTGAAGATAATTTTACCAACTTTTTTATCAACATTACCAAAAGATAATTTTTGGTCCTTATTTTACAGATTTTCATTTTTTAGATCATAATTGTCAAAATTGCAATAGCATAAGTTATTAATGAAAACAACCAATAAAATGAGATTTTCATAAAACCTTCTTTCTAGATTGCCCTTTAGTAAACACTTTGATTACTAACAGGATTGTAAAATCTATTTATAATATTTTTTGAAAAAATTCATTCAAATTTCTGTTCTTGTAGTGGAGAAATTATTTTTTTGACTTGTGTAGTACAGGAAATGTAGATGCTGTCACTCAAATTTAATTAATGAATTTTTCAGCAGTGAAATATTTCCCATCTTCCTTAAAATTTCTGTTATTCTGCTTCTTAAGGAAGGCTCTGCTTATAATTTACAAAATTATTGGCCAGAAATAACTTACAAAGAAAAGAATACTTTCTAGAGTATTTTAAAAATTATTAATAGATTTAATGTTTGTTGAAAATCATAATGCTAACCATATTATGCTAAAATCTTAACCATATTTTTCCTAAAATCTTCTCTAAAATTTAGGTTATGTGTATAAATTTTTATAACTTGACTTTAATCTAAAATTGTTTATTCAAATATTTATTGAAAAGTTAATTAACTGATTTTAGAGCTCCTCTTTCTCTTAACATCATTTGTTACAGCACATGTATTTATTTACCTTTACTGTTGCAGCACGAAATTACAGGTCGCGTACTAGTAAGAATAAATGAAAATTCTCTGTTGCGACTGGGTGTAGACAATTCAGCTCACAGGCAAGAGCTGTGGCGAGAAATAATGAAACTTAGGCTGAAAACAGATATTCTTGAGATTCGGGATTTGGAAAGGAAGGACTCGCCAATTGTATAACTTATTTCAGGGATTTTTAAAAGTGCTTATTTCAAAGCAGTTTGCTTAGTTTTAAATAAAAGTATTGTAGCTTAGTATGTAAAATGAAAATATGTATTTAATTTTTTTTACCGAATAAAAAATTTATTTGTAAAATTTTCTTCAATTTTTCCTATTCTCATTAAAAAATATCCAGAGGCCTAATGCACAGTATAACATTTTTTAAATGATCAACATCTATAAATCTAACAAGTAGCAATAGTTATTGGTAAAGAAATCTATCAGTAAATTACAATTGCCATAGTCTTGATCTGATAAGGGTAGATGTAACAGAAATCATATTTTGAAACTAGCATTAGACTAACTTACATTTTTTTAAATTCTGTTTTTAAAATATTGGGTAGACTGTTGTAAATGCACAACATATACTTTACAGGTTGTTTTGAAGGTAGGAGAATTAACATTTTTCAGTAAAACGGGTATATATTTTTATCCTTTGATGGAATTTCTCTTTCCTTGGTCTACTACATTAGAAATTCTTTAATGCATGTGTGATCAAGTGGTATATAACTTAAGATTGTTTGGTTTAATACTTATCAGATCAGTGCACACCTTTTTAGCAAATTTTTTATTTATTTTTTACTTTTAGAAAAGCATTAGGAAGTGACATTTTACTGACATTAAGGCCTTGTAAATAGCAATTGTTTCCGTAGCCTTAGCTGTTAATTACTGTAATTATGTAACAAAATCTCATTTTCTAATAATAATTTTTTAAAATTATATCTGAAACTTTGTTGTTGACCTTCACTCATCTGGTATAAATTTACTGTTTGTAGATTATTTTAAAAACGCGTGATTCATCTCAGATATAGGTGGGTTACATAATGAAATGAAATTAGTTTATTAAAAAGTATACAAGTTACATTAGAAGGAAGATTAAGTCTTAATTCAACCATTAAGCTTATTGCTAATATAATTATTATTTAGAATGTTAAGTAAATAAGAGTAAAGTTCTATTCTGAATTTCTTTTTTATTTATTTATTTTTTTTGAATTCCTTCTAATAAACTTTGATGAAACATTTTTAATTTATTCTGTTCAAGTTTCATAAAAATTCACAAATTTTTTTTTTATGATCTGGATTAGATTTTGACAATTTTATGAAACCTGTGTTAGTGGTTGTTCATTTTATTTGACTAAAAATAGGTATGGTCATATGGAGTAACCTGTTATCAATACATTAGTAAATTCCTTCAGATCCTTGTATACTTTCCTTCACAAATT
The DNA here is from genome assembly GCA_010016005.3 of Zanna intricata. Classification (NCBI taxonomy): domain Eukaryota; kingdom Metazoa; phylum Arthropoda; class Insecta; order Hemiptera; family Fulgoridae; genus Zanna; species Zanna intricata. The sequence continues at coordinate 26,229 of JAAAKQ030301287.1, forward strand.
TTTTTAATAGATTATAAATTCTAATCGCAATATATGAAAAGCCTTCAACAAGATTTTATTTTATATTAAAATTTTTACATAAAATCTATTTTTCTAAAAAGCATGTATTATATCTGAAAAAATGTCAGACAACTGTGAGGAAATCCTCACAATTTTTTACTGAGAGGAAATTACTTTTACAAGTATTATAACAGATAGCAGTTATATTGTGAATATAACAGATGTCATATTGTGAATTTATTGATAAATTTCTTCTCTGATCTATGGAAAAAATTATTTCTATCTGGACATCTTATGACTTCCTTGTACGGCTATTAAATTTCATATATGCATTTTTTTTTAATGAAAAGTATATAAAATTTTATTTCATTAATAACTTCAAACATATTTTCGTTTTTTTTTTATTGTTAGTATTGAATATTATTAATCGTAAAAATTTTTTTACAATCAGAAGTTAATAATAAAAAAAGTTAAAAAAAAAAAATAAGGATATGAAATCTGATTTGAACCGATGTGCATTCCCTGCATAAGATCCAATTATGTCATTAATTAAAATTTTATTTGGCTATAACTTTGGAACCAATGAAACTAGTCAAAATGGATATTTCAGTTGAAATCTAAAAACCAAAATTTTTCGCGATAACAATACTTCCAATACTTGGAAGTGTTAGGACAAAAGCCAACAAATAGCCGTGCGAGGATAATTTGAAATAGGTAATAAAAAATAAAATGCTCTGGTATGAAAAGGATTGTA
>JAAAKQ030301299.1:0-10162 GCA_010016005.3 Zanna intricata
CATCTTAAAAATATTTGTTATAACTAACTGGTTTCCCGTATTTCGTAGGAGTAAAAATGTATTTTGCCCTGTTATGATTGTTACTTATAACGATAGAATCTGTTATTTGTAGAATAAATATTCAAAAATGTAAAATTTATATTTTTTTCGTCTGAGGAGGGGAAAACTCACTAGCCGCCGTCTGCCGCGCACAGCGGCAGTTTCGGTCTCTCACAGATTAAACCCCTCCTCTTCATACAATATATCCGATACTAGCCTTTCAGCATTACTCAGGGAATGCAGTACGCTCACGGGTCCCATACGTGTGGTTCGAAGTGTCCTGGACACAACAACAGTAGTGTTGACCCCTACGGACCCCCAACTACCTCTTTGTCCTTTAGAGCTTTAAATATATATTAGTAATAATGTACTGTCCTTAGTATAATGTAAAACACTAATGGTTTCATTTTTAATTTAGGTAATATATCACTTGGCATATCAAAATATTCTAGATGACATCCAGTTAGTTTCATAACGGTTCTAAAATAAAGACATTTTTGCAGGTATCCAGTTTTTAGGTTTGTTTAATAACACAAATATATTGTTTTAGGCTCTATATTAAGAATAATATTTGTCACATTTTACCTAAACATTATTAAGGAAGAGATATTTCTGTAATTTGTTCGACCGTTAAGAAAAAAGACCGTACAGATTTAAACACATTACTAATTTACGTACGAGTAAATTTATTAAACCAACTTTCATACATTGCCGATGAATTCCTGAAATGAATGAATATACATTCATATATATTTAGTGTGTTCAAAACCCAATTTGGCAGGAGCTGACACCTCAGTGTGAGCTCGGGTGACATTCTATTCCTTCTCTGAGGGCCTGTAATAATTGAGTGCTCAAATATCCGAGTTCTGGACTGTCAGTTGCTTGTTGTCTGATCTGGTTGACGGAAAAAGACCCCTGTACATTATGTTGATTGACTTAGGTGATGGAGATAACAACGCCATGATAAACCTTTGTAAAATACTTAGGAAAGGTTTTAGAGAAAGAAATACACGTGCGGTTTAGGACTAGCACCAATAAAACTGGGTCTAAGGAAGATTCTAAGTATTATGGCTAGATTACCTAACAGCATTTTTAGGATTGTCTTTATGGGGACGGGCTGGACACTAACAAGTTGACTTAATACTAAAGAAATTGGATGTACTCTTTGCTAATAATGAGACATTTATAGTCACTTGATTAAATTATAGAGAACTAGGCGCGGGATTCGTGCTTCTGTGAACTCGGTTAGCTAGTTCAGAGGGCAACGAGTAGGACAGGAAGAGAAATGTCCGAAAGAAGCTTACAGCGAAGACAAAGGCTGAGTCAAAACTCATTGATGTTAATGTTTACCAAGACATTTGCATCGGTAGCTTCCCAAATGAGGCCAGGCTGATGACTGTGATATGTAATCAGTTCGAGGATCAATAAGACGACTCTTGGTGAAGGCCATCACGGCTAGGAGGGGGAGGGGTGGTGTGGCGACAGGATCATCACAAGGTGATGATCCCCCCTACGAAGGAGGGGGGTCTTCCCCTACGAAGGTTGAGATGTACTCTTTGCTACAGTAGCCGTGGGCGCGGACGGGGGTCTTATGACGTTCTTCTTTTGCATGTTAAGACTGACGTGGGTGATATTGATGAAGTATTGTCTGTAAGGAGAGCCACTAGAGAGAATGTCTAAATCTAGATCAGGGCAGGAGACAACCAGTACTCCGTCACTGGTTCTGAGAACCGCTGATCAAGGTCCAATTTCTAGGACAATGGAGCGTAGATGATACGATATTGTCACCCGTAACACTGCCAATGACTTAAAGGATCTTTCTTCTATCCTTGGTACACCTGACGCAATGAAAGATGGTGTGTTCCGCTGAGTCACTTCTCTCTCAAAATAAGTACCGATTCGTCCTCTTATGCTTCCTCTCAAACAGAAACTTATTGAAGCAGCCATAGCCAGAGAAGAATTGTACCAGACAAACCACATTTCTTCATGTCTTCTTGTCAGTCACGGCTTCAACTGTGGGATAAGCCTCCAGGTCCACCCATCCACCGGTAACCTATCTCACCTCACGTGCCAGCTTTTCAGTGCCAGTATTGTGGACTGGAACATATAGTCAGCCACATCTATTTCCACTGTGTCAGGTGGGCGGAAGATAGGAAAATATGTTCAATGATGACTGGAAGGTTGATCGTAGATAATCTCATAAATCTAATGCTCGAAACCAATAATTAATACCATTTCAGATATGAACAGGTATATATATTAATAAATTAGATAAAGAAAAATTAGAAGAAGGGGTAGAAGATGGATAGTAAACAATAAGAACAGAAATCTGCTATCTGGTATAGGTCGGAAGAGGGTAGCCTGGACAAAGAGGTAGTTGGGGGTCCGTAGGGGTCAACACTACTGTTGTTGTGTCCAGGACACTTCGAACCACACGTATGGGACCCGTGAGCGTACTGCATTCCCTGAGTAATGCTGAAAGGCTAGTATCGGATATATTGTATGAAGAGGAGGGGTTTAATCTGTGAGAGACCGAAACTGCCGCTGTGCGCGGCAGACGGCGGCTAGTGAGTTTTCCCCTCCTCAGACTAAAAAAAATATAAATTTTACATTTTTGAATATTTATTCTACAAATAACAGATCCTATCGTTATATGTGATATAAGATAGTGATTAATATCAGATATTTTTTATAACAAATTTTGAGTTTGGACCTTAAAAAAATTAATTCAAGAAGAAACTTTCCTATTTATTATTATTTTTTTTATATATAATTTTGATACCTACGCCGCTCTAAATACAAAACAATCGTCATAATGAGAAACTCAAGTAAAGGAAATATACTCTTAATTTTTTTTTTTATTTGTAAAAATATTTTTCTTATTAATTTCTTTTCATTGTTAAAATTAAGCAATATCAGTGAATAATAAATTCCGAAAGGTAAACTACAATTGTTTCCAAAGTAAAATTATTTAATAATCAACAATTATTACATGCTTCATACATTTTAAAATTCGACCTCAAATTATCGTTAAAAATACGTAGAAAAAAATATATTAAAACATAAATAAAGTTTATAATCATAATTACATTTTTGTCAATAACATTTTTAATGTAAATAAAGAATTGTTTTTAGATTAAAATTTAATCGGAAAGACTCAACCAAACATTGAAATAAAAATAAAAAACTGTCCTCTTTTAAAATCATCGTGCTTGAATGAAATTTGTTTGAATGGTCATTTGTGCTTTCCTAGTTTTCGCCTAACTGTCTCCTAGTTAGTAGGAAAGGAAAAAGGTTGAACCAGTCGAGAATGAATAGCGTCGTCGGGCTTTTAACTCCAGCTTTCCATTGTGCTTGCAGCTTAATTAACTACACTTACTCTGCTATCCTATTACTCAGCGGAAAGCGAGCAAAGAAAAGTGAATAAGAAAGGAAATATTTCGCTTTCCTCCAAAACTTGCAAGAGAAAAGCTCCGCCACGACTTGCGACTTCTGTTTTCTAACACTTGAGATTTAGATCATCTCATTAATCATTTACATTGTTAGATACCGTTTGATTTTCACTTAAATATATTGAAAGGAAATCGTTAATCACTGTTTAAAATGGATAGAATTATAACTTATATACCCTTTTTTTCACATGTTTATTTATTAAAAATCACATTTATTTATATCCTAAGAGTAAAAATTAAATGTCACAAAAGGAATATTTTATATGTTACTAGTCCACCTATAGTAAATTTTAAATTCTTACTGCAGCTATTAAATTTTATGCCATTATTCTACATTAATAAATAGAAACCATAATTGTGAGAACAAAGTAAAAAATGTAAACTATTATAAGTAAAGGTTTTAATTCCTTCTTTGTCAATCTGTATTCTGGGTTTTCATGAAATCTAGAAATTCTTGCTTGACACAATTGAATCCGAGATATTTTTGTGTTATTTGGCTTCCAAAATAAAGTTTAACTGAACCAAGAGGTGTAAATCTAGGAATACAACTATTTGCTATACATTCGTGAAAAATATTTGAAAATATTCAAATTTAAAAATTGAGATACATTTTCTCATATTTGAGATATCATGAGTTATTTTCTGATTATAAATGAGTGATAAGTAGTACGGGAAATATCAAAAGGCTGTCAAAATCACAAACAATTTTAATGGCATGCAAGTGCTGACCGCCTTAAAATTTTCTTCCGCACAGAAGCTGTTACTCTAATGATATAAACATCCACTCTTGAAGTTTATGGTCACCTTTTTGCAAGGAAAAAATTAACCTTAAGTACAGGACAACGCCAAAACATATTCTATAATAAAATTAACTTCTTTATCTGTAAGACGTTTTCAACCTTTAGCAAGTAATAAAATTTTTGTAGTTCAGTAGTAGAGTGTCAACGGTTATTTTAACTTGGAGTATGACAAACATCAATAATCCACTTATGAATTGCCAAGATGTTTAATTCGAGAATAATTAGTGTATTCGACGATCCATTTCCTATTATTAAATCGCTGACATAACATTTCCCCAGGGAAAACATTACACTTTTTTCGCAGTGGTATTACAGTTATATAGTGTTGTTTAAAGAGTTTTTATTTCTTTTACTAAAGAAAGAAATCATAAATTATTGTTTTAACGCATATCTGGTTTGTCATCGAGGCACTGGTAATTCCTCCAATGCAATTCCTGTGCCTCTAATTCTTGTTTTATATCTTCAATAAGAATTTTGTGATACACTTGTTGTAAATAATGAACATCAGCTTATTATGGTAACTAGAGTAGAATTCTCTAATCAAAGTAAAAAAAAATGTTGCATGTTTATTAATAGAAAGAAACAAAATAGTAACAAACAGTACTGTAAAAAGTATAAACAACCCAATATTTTATTACAGTATTTTCTTACAATATTTTCATGAAACAAGTTTCTTTTACCCGTTTGTACACATAAGTACTGAGATCCGATCACAGTGAAGTCGATTTTATGATGAACTAATTTGGATAGTTTCAATAAAATTTATAGCTTTTGTGGTGCGATTGTAAGTCTCCAGTTAAACACAAAAAGTATTAAAAATTAGTAATAAACGTTTTTCAGTTTAAAATATGTGTTAAACCAGTTGTATTTACTTTTAAAATAACATTGTGTGAGTTATTGTTTTTTTCTTCATTGAACATGTTTTTGCATAACTGAAATTAATTTTTTTTTAAACAAGAAATTTTATGAAAAAAATTACTAAATTTAATGAATCTAAGACAAACTGATTCATAATTAATACAGTGTAATGCCCACTTGCATTATTATGAATTACACGATGTCTTTTTTTTATGCATGGCATGAAGTTTTAGAAGGATGTGCAAGGAAGACACGGTTATTGTATGTGGTACGTTTTAATTATATTTGGTTGCGAGAGTAGAGGGGATTAACTGGTGCCAGGTGTGCGCGGTACTAGTTGCCTAATCTAAATGCACGGACAACCCTTGCGAACAAAGACATTGCATTAATTAATTATACAATTCTCATTTCTCTTCAACTATATGAAGTTTTATTTCTATTTTTTACGACAAATTAAAGATGATACAAACGTAAATATACGGACTTACAGGAATTTAAAAATTTAATGTTTCTATGATGAGTAAAATATTTGGTTTACGTTAATTTAATTTCACCGGAATGAAATGACAAATGTTAAATTGGGATTACAGGTAAAAAATAGATAGATAAAAAACTTTTCAAGGGAAAACATTTAATTTTTAATAAAAGCAATCAGAATATGTTGTAATGTAGTGGAAATTATTTCTGAATTTTCAATTTAAGTTACTGTAAAGAAAAAATAAAATTTAATGTTAACAAAAGATTTTACCATTATTTTATTTTGTTTGTTCTATATATTTTAATACTTATTTTCTCTCCAGCTTGTAAGTAAGTTAAATAAATACATTCTCGTTTTTATTTATACATTTTTCCCTCAGATCTAATAACTTAGTGTTTACATGTTCTAAATTTGTCTGAAAAACTTACTAAAAACTGCATTATTTTAATTAAGTTTAGCTTCTGTTTAATGTACCGTTGCTTAAATGATTACCAATTAGATATATATCGATTCATATTTAGGTATTGATAGAAAATTTTACTATAAAATAATATCAGTTTTCAAAAAAACGGATATTATTTTAAAATAAAATAAAAATAAATATCCGTAAATAATAAATATATTTATTATTAAAATAATTAATATTTATTTTTAAATTAAAAAATTATTCGATTTTTAAAAAAAATCCAATCATAAATTCACAGAAAAGTAAGTATAAGCAAAGAAATTATTGTGGCAAAGTCATATTAGAAAGAAAAAATTTTACTTCAATGTTAATAAATATTTTATTTATACTGCTTATCATAATAATTTATAATAAAATCAGAGAAAAGCTTTAAAATTAAATTGGTTTTATTATTAAGTTTTTATAAATGCTCATTAGTATTCGTGTTTTTCATTAAAGTTAGAATCAAATTTGAACTGGACTGGTTTTCCTATTTCTTCTGTTATCTACTAAGTTTTATTTATTTAATTTACGTTATATTTTATTTTATAAAAATTAAGAATGTTCAGAAGTATGTTTAATATTAATTTAATTATTATAAATAAGTTAACGTAATAAACGAAATCGCTGAAAGCTTCCAAGATGTGTTACACCATGTTCCATTTCTACTCTTTTGCTGGAAAGAAATTTAAATATCTTAAGTGATATTTTTTTAATTTCTTTTGCTAGACATTTTATTTAAACAAAACATTTAGCTGGTAAACTGATTACTTAAATGAGTGACAAGATTGTAAAAAAAGCGTGAAATATTTTACCGGCATGTACCCATGTTTGTATCCATGAATGAAAATAGAATGTATAAGTAACAGTTTTCTGTTGTAAAAAGATGTTTATTTACTATCTATATTAAATTATTAAAAAAAAAAAAAAATTATTAATTTTTATTTCGTCTTTTTTTTTGTAAATTATGGAACTTGACTATTATAAAATAGATTTTAAGTTTTAAATTACGATTAAAAAAAAATTAAATTCCAATACTTTTTCTGTGTTTTTAAAATTGTACTTAAAACTAAAATCGTATATATGGAATAAAACTTCTCAACAGGCTGTCTAGGTTTGAAGATTTTCTCTTTTTTCCCAAAGAATCTGATAAATGGGTAGAGATAACACTTATTTAATAAAATTGCGGATATATTATGTATGAAATTTGTAAAATAATCTATTCCATAGTTCTTTGTGTGGTTTTTATGATGGTCAATAACAATGTTAATCGTTTTAGAGTGTAGATCACTTTGGCTTTAACATAATAATTAACCACAATTATATAGTAAAGTTTAGAAGATTAGAAATATTTTTAGTTCATGAATGAAATAAAATAAATACTACCGGAAGACTTTTTCAGCTAGTTAACGATTCTTAGACTTTAAACTACTAATCTTTGCCAGCAATTGATTAATTTGTTTCCACGGACTTTTAAATCGTAATTTTATTATCGTAATTCGTAATATTTTTTTAAATACATAAATGAGATTGTTAAAAATTTTAAAGGGCGAAAAATTATAGAAGAAAGATTTATTAATGTAGAAATTTTCCGCTTTTGACTACATTTCATTAGCGGTTACAATTGATAAGCTTAATAACAAAATGAATGTAAGTTTCTAAAGGATTAAAATAACAAGCTGCTATTGTTAAAGATAAGTAGTGCAGATAGTTATTTCTATACTCCTCTTGCTAGAGGATAATAATTGAGGCCGAACCTGTCGATATTTAAGGCTATTGGCTTTTCGATACTGCCAATGTTATATGTTTGGATTTTAATTATTGTACAAGCTAGCCTGAATCCATGGTTATATCGAAGTACATTTATAATTGCTTACTCGAACCAGGACCCTAGCTGCTTTGTGGTTACGCAGTAGAAGAATCAGCACTAAATATATAGACGCTTCCGGAATACCGTAAGATTCAATCATTAATAACAAAGGAATAATGGAATTAATTAATAAAGGAATAAATATTCTTTCATCCGGAGGTCCCGTGTTCGAATCCCGGTCAGGCATGGCATTTTTCACACGCTACTATTCATCTCATCCCTCTAAACATATACTTAATTGTGGTTCCGGAAGTTAAACAAAAAAAAAAAAAAAAACAAAAAACAAAAAAGGAATAACCTCTGGATATACGCAACGTATGCTAAATGTTTATCAAATTTATTTTTTCAGATGCAATAGTAGATAATTACCTAGTATCTAATTAACATGAGGAGAATAATCATATTAAAAAAAAATTTAGGAAATGGCGTTTCAAAAAAGAAGTGTCTGAAAGGAAATCCTGCCGAATGTTTTTATCATATTTATTATTAGAAAAACTGGTATTATTAGAAAAAATAATTATACTAACTTAAAGATATATGCCCCCAGTTGAAGAACTATCTTTCTACAAAATGACGCCTGTTACAAAGAAATATTTGTCTGGGTATCAATGTTAATATGAAACTATCGGCGCAAAAAATTATAAACAAAAATTAAAATTATTACAGTTTAACTTAAATGTTTAATTATTTCTTTTACAAAACAATAATATCTCAAAGAAACAGCCTGATATAATCATATTGTTCTTACTCAACATAACGTTTCTGTAAATCTACCAAACAGTTCAGGTTCATAAAACAGTTGTTTTAACAATCCTTAATGCTCAATTAAATTCGCAAACTGTTGCATGCTGAAATTTAAAAAATTCAAACTAAGTTTTTAAATTGCTTTAAAAGCGTCAAATTAATAAAAATTTTTCCTACCAGATATTCAAACTATTTGGTTGGAAAAATAAATGTTATCACTTTTATCGACAACTGTAGGAATAATTTTAAGGGATTATCATCTCCAATTTTTTGTTTTATAACGAATTTTTTCCTGTTTTCTTAAAATTAAAACTATTGTACAATAAAAAAATTAAAATAAATTTATTATAAAATAACTATTTCATATTTATTTTCATTATATTTTTTATTATAAGTAATCGGCTTTCATGTGTGCTTTTCCCTTATTTATGTCGCATAAATAACTCGAAAGTGGCTTGTTAAAGTGCCTTAATAATGATTGTATATCGTGAATAATATGTAATCTATATTATGTTTGATTATTTTGAATCTATTTACTCTTCTTTTCTTATTTTAAGCAAAAACACTAGGATGGAATTAAACTAAACATCCCATTACCGCCAAGTATATTAGGCGGTAACCGAGATTCGGTTAGTTGTACGAGCTCAGGTAAGCCTTGGTCGCTTCCTGCGTAATGCGGTCTGCATACAGAATTGAGACTACATTGTCATGCCGGTGAACGCCTCTATTTGCTAATCTGAATATTCTGTCCTAGTCCTTATTCGATAGCGGCGTCCATTGATATCTTTTACAAAACTTGCAACTGAATCGGTTGTGTCGATGTTGCAGGAAAGCTAATTCCGTCGTGCGACTGACTATTTAGTACGTGTTTCGACGTTCACATAAATTCAGCTATCGTAGTTTCCATAATTTATACAAATAATACGAATAAATTTAAACGCCGCTACACACTAATAATTTACAAATACAACAGGGAGAAAAGAAAATTATTTAAACCGTTGAAGTAATTCCACAGCAGGAAGATATGTTAAGATTCGTATCCTTTGGATTCTAAATTAATAGCTCCATGTAACATAAAAGTTGTAGTTTCAAGAATATGTTGATTTTAAAGCAGACTTATTTCTAATTTTAAGTGTAATTTTCAATTACTGGAAAGCATAACGTTTTTCAAGTATTATGGAGTGTAGGGTTCTAATTACTTGATTTAAATTCTTTTGTAATTTTAATGGTACAAAATACTTCACTTTCGTTTTTTTATCGTTATTTCATCTGTTTTTTTCTTTGTCGTTAAAGCTACGTCATTAATTCTGTTATTAATATAATTTCTTGTTTATTACTTATGTTTCATTAAAAGATTAAAACTAATTTTTGTAGTAATAAGATTTTAATATTATTGCACATCATATTTATAATAATGTATTATTAGGATTGTTAGAAATATAGCTTAAATTAGATTTGATTTCAAATAAGATGGAA
>JAAAKQ030301310.1:0-10162 GCA_010016005.3 Zanna intricata
GCTTGAATTTTATGCCAGATTTTTTTTATTCGCAGTTTCAGATCTATAAAACATCAACATTTTTCTTTATTTATATATATATAGAATGTATATTAATAAATCCTTATAAAACAACATTAAAATTCATTAAATTTTCTGCAAACATTAACTAGAAAATTTATTTAAAACTGACATCAAGCTCTTCAACTCGATAATGCTAAAAAATGGTTCATATCATTTTGCTGGTCGTTTAATTTAAAATGTTTTGAGTACAAATCAAACAATAAACTGAAAGTGGATTTAGACTAAGCGGCAAGTATACAGTGTTCTGTCTACTCAGATACAAAAACTAATAATTTATAAAAAGGAATTCATATAATTTTTATTTTGTAATGAATAATCACAGATCATGTGAATCTATCATGATACACCTACTTATCATGTACTCTAATTACATCATGTAATATCAACCTGATCAAGTACAAGAGCTATAATAATATTTATCTACATATATTATCTATATAGTTGAATAATATATTATCCACAATGTTTGACTTATAAATATATTTGATAATTTCTAATATTATCTCCCCCATGATGAAAAATAAATTTGTTTTTATTTTTTTTTAAATTAATAACTGCAAAATTTAATTTCTTTATAGCTCAAGAACTTGCACCTAATCAAAAATAATTTCACAAAAATGGTGTTTTTACCAGTTTTAGTAGAATAAGTTCTAAAGCCAAATTTTAATATTCTATCAGTCAACATTTAAGATTTAAAAGTACTATGAATTTCCAAAAGTACAATAATAATAATAATTAAACATAGATTACACAAAAACAAAATAGCATGACCTTCTTCTTTTTTTAACTTTTTATTATTTGATAACAATTAATTACAAAGCAATTAATTCATATCATCACTGACACAGACTGCCCAAATCATGGAAAAAACACCCATTTAAGCAATTCACTGAATAGAAGATTTTTTAAAATTAAATACATCCTTCTTCTTTTTTATATATCTACAAGGTAGATTCATAGAAGTAAAGAGACTGATTCAGAAAAACGTATTATTTACAATAAAGTTATACATAGACACTATCACCTTATGTATATTATTAATCTATTTTTAATATAGATACATAGATAATCTGTCTTTAATAATTCTACTTTCCAAATAACAAAATTCTTCTCCATCCGTAATCTTTTCTCTTCCTATTTTATATTCAGTGGTCCATCTACATTACTTCTACTACATTTCATTACTTTTGTTTGTTCTTTTTGATTTTCATAGTTCTTGCATATGACTTAATTCATGCCATTCATTGTTTCTTCTAAATCTTTTTTACTCTTGGCTAGGATTACTATATCATCAGCAAATCATAACATCTTTATCTTTTCTCCTTGGACTGTTACTCTGGATCTAAATTGTTCTTTAACTTCATTAACTGCTATTTCTATTTAAAGATTAAAAAGTAACAGGGATAGGAAACATCCTTGTTGGACTCCCTTTTTTATTACAGCCTTCTTACTTAAGTTCTTCAGTTACTACTGTTGCAGTTCGGTTCCTATAAATGTTAGCATTTCTTTAATTTCTTTAATCTTCCTTTTACTATTAATCTGAGCACTAAAATAGCTTCAAATTGTCTTTATACTTTTCCTGAAGCCATATTGGTCTTCTCCTAACACTTCTTCCATTCTTCTCTCAATTCTTCTATACAGAATTCTAGTTAAGATTTTTGATGTGAGAGTAGTAAGCTAATTGTTCTGTATTCTTCACATTTTTATAATTTTTTTTTTTTTTTTTTTTTTTTTTTTTTGTTTAACCTCTGGAACCACAGTAAGTATATCTTCAAAGGATGAGATGAATGAATTGTAGCATGTGTGAAAAATGCCATGCCTGACCAGGATTCGAACCCGGAACCTCCAGATGAAATGCTGAGACGCTACCATTCGGCCACGGAGGCCAGCACATTTTTATAATTAAATTTAATGAAGCTGAAAATTTAAGAAGATTAGTTTAAATGGCAATGACTTTACCTGTATAAAGAAACAGAAATGTAATTTTTTTTTTAAGAAAAGACTTTAGATTAATTAGATAACTACAACACTTTACATTCAATGAAACTGAAAAAAATTTTTATATTTGAGGAGTAACAAAAAAATTTATCTTATATCCAATAAAAGTAGAGTGCCTTTTAAATAAGAATAAATTCAACTATTTGTTTATTTTCAAAAGTTTGCAAAATGTTCATTAGTAATCAGTGTAACAAAATAAGTTAAAGGAAGTTCCATAATTTCCTTTACAAATCAAACATCAATACAATGTTACTTTTTTTTCTTTTTTTTTTTTTTTATTACAACTGAAATAAATGCTTGCAACAAAACAAACCTGATACAAAGGACACACACAATTAACCAAAAACAATGTTTCTTTACAATGCAAACTGAAGTCGTGTAATTGTTCCATTATACACTGCTCCTAACATCCTTCATCTTCCAAATATGTACTGTAAAACAGGACCAGATCTTATACACAAATTGAACATTATTAAATATTTTAATATACAAAAACAGATAAAATTATTATATTAAATAAAAATGCACAAATCAAATAAAAAGACCCAAATTTTTGACTGCATTCTAAATATTTATTGATCCAATATAAAAAAAAACCTTCTAAAATAATGTTAGAGTGAGAACTGCACAATGCACAGTGAAGATTGCCATAAAAGCAATAGAAATTTTAGCATCTCGGCCTTTCATCCGGACGTCCCGGGTTCAAATCCCGGTCAGGCATGACATTTTTCACACATGCTACAATTCATTCATCTCATCCTCTGAAGATATACTTAACTGTGGTTCCGAAGGTTAAACCAAAAAAAAAAAAAATAGAAATTTTATACTTGAGTTTTAAAAATGTATGTTATTAAATTTTATCCAGTATAAAATTTAAAAAGTTAACACTTTAAAGTTTAATTTAATTAGTATACAATTGTTTTCCTCTTGACTGATGAAATTAACTCAATTTAACTGGCCATCTGTTACTGCTGTTCAATGCAATAGATTTTTTTTCCACTATATTCTAGTATAATTTCAAAACCAATTTATTTTAAGCACAAAATAATGAAACGGAAATTAAGTTATTTTATGATAGCCAATCCACTCGTAGAGTTTGTGATAATGTAATCATAGACAACTAAAACACTGCTCACTGCTCAATGACATTCATTTGCTAATTTTTTTTTTTTTTTACATTTGTTTAATAATCTACAGTTTGACAGTGAACTGAATTCATTGAAATTGTCCACTTCATTTTCTACAGTTGTTCCTAATTTTTATTAGTCAATATTTATTCTAAGTTTGATTTAAATTTTAATATTTAAATTCATCAAAATGAATGGCATAAATTCTTATCATTCTTACCGTAGAACAAAAATTGAAAATATCTAACATATTTAAAAAGGTGAAGCAAGAAAATATGTTTGTGACAATTTTTATGTGATATGGTGAATGACTATTACATAAACAATTTATTTAATTCAGTCTTTTAAATTAATATAGTAAAATATACAGCAAACTGTTTTAAAAATATTGCTTATTACAATGTTACCTTGTTACAATGTCCTACATAATTTATGCTAATGCATTTTTGAATTAACTGGAAAGTTTATTAAATGATGGCTGAATGAGTGTTCAGTTATAGAAAATTTAATTTTTTCATTTAATATCCTTATCTTCTTTCCTCATTAAGTATCCATACAGATATGTAATGAATTACAAACATATCTGATGATGCTGGGTCTATCAGTGATCCAATTCCAAAGCTATTTGATAATTGGTAAATAAGCATTTCTTTCAGGGAGGATAAGAAAACAGCAAAAATATTTGCATGTACTTTTGAGGATAGTCCTTTCAAACAAGTGGTATCATAAAATGCCCAATTAGTAGCTGATGTGTCTACAAAGTAATGTTTCATAATCTCTTTGTATGAGGCACAAGAGTCAGAATACTATTATAGTAAGTGAGTAATGAAGAAAAAACATTACATCATTAAAAGTGTTTACCTTTTGAATATGTAAAAACATACAATAGGAAATGCAACAGTAGAATTAATTATCATAACAAAAATTAAAATAGTAAATATGAGTAATTAGGTTACAATAATTAAAATGTTTACAGAATATCTATTTAAAAAAATAAAATGATTTATTCAAAATGCTACAGTTAAATGATCATTTTAACAAGTTCTGAATTATAAATACCTTTGTTTATATTTTTGTACCAATTACTGTAAATAATGGACCCTAAATAGATATGTATATGAAGAAATTAACCAAATACTATGATTATCAACCATTTCCCCATAATTTACCTAATTGGCAGATTTAAAAAAAGAAATTTGGATTTACATACTTATAAGATTCAGTTCATGTAGGAATTAAAGTCATCGGGCCACAGGTAGCACTACACATTTATTGATTCTTGGAAAGAGAGCAGTTAAAAATTTTTACAAAAAAAAATCATTTTCAGCAATAAAATTTATTTTTATCTTACAGATAATTTAACAACGTAACTGTTGCATCTATACTAACAAAAATCCAAGAGGCCGTCACAAGCAGGTGATTCATTTGCAATGTGTACATGGGCTGTAGACATAACTGGATTCTTCTTTTTTGAAAATGAAGTCAGCCAAATGCTTTTGTTGAATGGCCAGCACTTAATCATAAATAACTTTTTATGGCCAGAATCAACTTCAAATTTGGATAACATCAGATTCAAACAAGGTGATGTGATGATGCACTATACTTTCAAAATAATGTCCATCATGAACAAATTTCAGGCAGAATTTTACAAAATAGTGAGCTCAAAATACAACAGTTATCTATGAGCTCAAAATTAAGATTTGTACTATCTATGAAATTTAATTACAATTATGTTCAGAAATCATTGGAAATTTTAATACAATTAATTATGACTATTTGTTTATGAATACCAAACCACCTTTAGATGGTCATAATGATCATTTATATTATAATATTTTTCACACATAATAAAAATTAGTAAATATTATTAGTTAAAATATAGATACTTAGATATCTCTAAAATTAAGTAAACATAAATTTAAATTATTTATTTGCTTTTTAAAATGCTGTGACTAACATTGTGGCTGGAAGTATATAACAATGAAACCAATTTCAGGACTATTAAAGCAAATATGAAATACTACATTGCCTACACATTTTGCTGACCTTTTCTTTTTAAAAAAAGTTAGTGTGAAATTGAATAATTTCAAAGTTTAAATAAAAAATTAACATCTTAATTATGACAGTCCAGAAATAAAAATATTAAGTAAGTCAAATATTGTTAATGTACACTTTGTTATTGTAGAAAGCATTAATAGACTCTATGTATGCTTTGTTGTTGTAGACAGTATTAATCCCTTTCAGTCTCCAACATTCCATAAAAAGGATGGTGCATGGATTTGCTGTATGTCTTGATATTTTTATTTTAGCTGCTACTGGCACAGAGTGAACCAATAGTGGTGCACACCACTATTCTTAAGGCTATTCTTTTTTTGGTGGCTGCATTCAGCGTACAAATAATTAATTTATTCGAACGATTCATTTGTTCAAATAATTTATACTTCTTGATACTAACAATTTATCTAAAATTATATTCGTGTTTTGGAGAAGAAGGGAAACATTGGGAGTAAGAGATGTGTTAATAAATCACAATTCAAGAAACAGCTAAAAATGTTCAGGATTTTGAAGCTTTTCATTATAAGAGTGATTATTGTAGTTAGTACATTAAATTTATGAACATTAGTCAGGTACAATTGGCAAAAAAATTTAATAAAACACATGTAATGAAATATAAATAATGTAAAATTTTCACAGATGATCATAGACCCATTTTTTTCCTAATATTATATAACGTTTAAACTAAACAAACACATATATGTACAGTTAATATGAATGTACTATAAGTCTAAATTTTGGGAGCATAACCTAAAATTGGCTATTAATTATTACTGTATTAATGTACAGTAGTTTATTTTTCTTACTTCTAAATATGTGTTTTGTGTCAGTGAAAGGATGTAGTTGGAAGTTTATATGATGTAGAGGGAAATAAAACAGGCTTCTGCTGCCTGCAGAAAGACACAGGCACCCACACATTTAGGCAAGTACACGATTAACTCCCCCCTCAGTCTGCTTATGTAAAAGTACAGTTCCCATATCCACATCTAAAATATCTCTTCCAACCTACCCAAAATCTATGCTTGCATTAACTTAAGAATTACTGTATATAGATATTATGATGTATGCTGTGTATTTTTAGAGAAATAAAAACAAATTTTTCTTATCAAACAATAATTATTTTCAATTATTTTTACTGATTTATGCCTGATTATATAAACTCATCTGTAAATTATAATGTAAAATAGAAAGTAAATTAGTAGATTATGAAAGAAGGAAGAAAAGTTGTTAAATTAAGACTGACTACCTGAGCAGTTGTGGTAGGAAAAGTGTGAGAGGAATGCTAACCACGTCAAGAGCTGTGATATGGATAACGTAGTATAAGAAATGCAGAAACAATGCTAGAGAGCAATGGTAAATATGTATTGGAAGTTATCTATCTCAGGATAAAGAATAATTTACAGAGAATAGAATTAGAATGTTAGAAGATGTAGTAGATGAAAATCAATTTGGTTTAAGTAAAAGTATGGAAACAAGAGAAATGATTTTAGGCCCCTAATTAATTTTAATAAACATTAAAGAAAATCAAAGCTACCAACATGAAATTTATACATCATGAAAACTGTGTTTGTTAATGCAGAATGAAACTGATTAAAGATGTAAAAGGAATTGAAATATAACAAAAGAGGAATTATTCACAATTTTTAGTAGAATAAGGTAGGTGTAATAAAAAGTAAAATTAGGAACAGCAAGCTGCAGTATCAAACTGAAGGAAACACAGTGTAGCCTGCCCCTTTAGTTTTAAATTTTTAAATACAAGAATCGATTATCAACTGATCTTAAGAAATAAAAAATTTATAAGGATTCAAAAACAGGAGGTCAGGATAGAGAGAGAAAGATGAAAAAGATTTCATTAAACCTGCCTGAATACAGATTCACTATGATGATAACGATATTATTTTACTGAAAAGATGTACGAGCCATACTTTTAAAAAGTAGTGAAATAAATAGTAAGTAGTGAAATAAAAGTAGTAATTAAATGGTATATATGATTTTTAAATTAATTTAGAAGAAAAAGAATGATAATATTTACAACTTTTTTTAAATTATTTCGCTTTAAATAGAATTGAAATTTTGGTATAGAAATATATTTAAAATAGTTTCTGGAATGTAAAACTAGCACCATAGAATCATGTTAAAGGGCATAGCCTATTTTCTGCAATATATTAAAATATATAATTTAATAATTTCCTGTACATTACAGTAGGCAATGATATTATCTTAAGCCAAACCAAAATGTATAATAAAAGATTTTCAGTAATTTTTGTGACCATCCTCAACAAATACTACTTCTGTTTTCACACTGATACCAGTCAGTGATATTGTTGTTTACTTTTAATTACCCATGTGTTAAGAATATGGGAATGTTACTGAAAAGTATACATGAACTGAATTATGTCTGTATATAGAGTATGTCATTGTTGTTTGTTTATATAACTCAAAAAGTTTGAGTAAGTTAAGATATGGTCCTATTTTGTGCACATATACAATAAATTTTAAATTTAAATTCTGAAAGATGGAAAATATTTTAAAGTAAAGATTTTAAAAGGGTTTTATTATGCATTTTTGTCAATCTTTTTATTAATAAAGATTTTACATTTAAATGAATAATTTAATTATAAAATTAAAATAATATGTAAATAGCTGACCATAATCAATATCATTTGCAGTAACTTTTTTAGCACCACTCATTGCCGCTGATATTGCACAAGCTCCACTACCACTTCCAACATCTAAAACTCTTTTACCAGTGACTAGTTCCTTATTATCCAATATATACCTAAGAAAAATGAATAACTGTAATTAGTAGACAGCAGAAGTATCAAAACATATGAGATGAGAAGTACAAACAAACAAAGAGAGTGATAGAGAGAGAGTGTATGTGTGTGTTGTATGTGAAAATGATATACTCGCAATATACATCTTTTTCTTTCCTTGGACATGTTCGCTTTTATCCACAATCAGAAATAAATAATCAAGGTTTTCTTTTCATTTAATTGAATAGTTTAAAAAAAAAAAATTATTTTTACCTCATCCCTAATTAAATAATCATAATTAATAAATGAATTAGAATTTTTTAAGTTTATAACAAGTTATTGTTATAACAACAATTTATAAACTGCTGAGGTAATTTTCTAACCATAAACCAAAGAAATAGACATCTTCTATTGCACAGGAAGCCAGAATCCCTCACCCATCTTACAGAAAATTTCCTGCAGAAAGTTGACATTATGATGTCAATCAGTGAAGGTTATTTAATTTTATTTTTTTTCTATATTTACCAAATATGTTTAATCCGTCTCACATTGTAAGTATACAGTACTTAGTAAAAACTATAAAATATAAAAAAAAGTAAGTAAATATAAAGTACATATTAACGAAATAAATAAAATATGCAACACTTTATCTACTTATAAACAGAAATAAACTTGATAAAATATGAGAGTGTCAAATCATAATTAAGCTGGCATTCCAAAACGCTTTTTAGCAGGTTCTATTTAAAGGGATTAATTTATAAAACAGATTTTTGTTAAGAAAGTTAAATCAATTCCATTAATTTGCTATCATACAATTATCAACTGTGATTTTTAATTTAATAAACGTTCAATTTTTTTTTTAACTAGTATTAAGAGAAAAACATTTTTTTCTTTCTTTCATTTGAATGAAATCAATTCAAATGAAAAGGTGATACATAATCCTATTTCTTTTAAATAAAATTTTAAATAGATACACCAAAACAAGATCTGTCGACCTCTGGATATGGAATTTTTATGCAATCAATACTCTTCTCATATCGTACTCAAGAAAAGAAAATACAAAAAATAAAATATATTAACAAAATAACTTATAGCAGTCCTTTCCTCATTTTATTTTAGTGATAATGACAAACTTAGTGATTTATAAAGATGTTTCAAAGTGTAATAATACATAATGATTTGTCTAAGTCATAAATGAAATCAATTTCATTATCCCTCAAGAAGTTATCCAATCATTTCATTTTTGAGATAACCTGATCACCCCACCATTTCATACTGTGGATGGAAAATTCTACTCTAATTAATGAGAATGCTGTTGAAGCAATTAGAAAGCTCAATGAAATATTAACATTTTAATTTATAATTATAAATTAATTCATAATTCTTATAACTGTAACCATTTTCAGTTCTTATGTATTATATTGAATTAAATCCTCAATGAATACAACATTATCATGTATATAGTTAATGCTTCATATGGTTATGGTGCATATAGTTATACATATTATATTGTCATTTTTTTTTGTACTTTATGGTATTATTACAAATTATCATTACTGGCAATATTAATTATCAACAGTTGCTCAATTGTAATCCATTTTCACCATTTATGTTAATATAAAACTGCTAATATATTCTGTAATATTGTATGTAAACGTGTACAATATTTATTTGATAACTAGTGTTATATACTAGTTGAGCAAAATAGATTTGCTAAATTTATTTTCTTATATTATCAAACTGTCATCAATATTTAAATTTTATTTATCATATTATTAATTATTTTAATTAAAATTTATCAACTTTTTTTTATTTGTTGGGTATTTATAATATTGTTAACATAATAGCTATAATATATATATATATATATATATGTATAAATCCTTAATACTATATAAAAAGGGATGTCCTTATTATCTAATTTCTATTTTAAATTGGGTTATTTCTAATACTGAACGTGTGCTTTAAATTGTCTCTTTTTTTTCTTTTTTTATACCTTACACCAAGGAGCATTCATACAATCCACTAAAGAACATGTAGGAAATTTTTTTTTATTTCAAACCCTAGTAAGGTTAAAAATTTTTACATGGATTTGAATACTAGATCATGGATACCAGTGTTCTTTGGTGGTTGGGTTTCAATTAACCACACTTCTCAGGAATG
>JAAAKQ030301321.1:0-10162 GCA_010016005.3 Zanna intricata
TCAGTGGTCCATCTACATTATTTCTACTACATTTCATTACTTTCGTTTTGTTCTTGTTTATTTTCATGCGATAGTTGCATTATATATTAACTTAATGTACTTCTACAGTTTTACTTTTTAATCTTTTTCATATTACTAAATTATATATTTTATGCAGATTAATAATAATAATTGTTATTATTTATCACAATCTTCATGAAGATAACCTATCTATGCAGGAAAGCAGGGTGAACTATTCTAAATTTAAAAAAAAAATCATTGTGTATAACACTTGACCTATCAGGAAATGAGATTCGTTTTTTCATAACAGGAAATCAAGAAACTGAAAATAGCTTAAATTAAAAAAAAATTTAACTTAAAAATTTTAGTTATGCACCCATAAATATAAATGATCTATTTCATAAAGACACATTCAATATTAAAAGCATCAATGTCATAACTGTACAGTTCATTTAATGACTATGAGAGAATATCAGGAGAATTTATACAGTGGAGATGCTATCCTGTACAAATTATCACTCTCAAATTAATAATGAATGTAGACAAAATGAAGCAAAGACAACAAATAATTTCATTCATAGATTTCTAAAAAACCTATAACAGTATTCAAAGATCATCAATGCTGAAAATACTAAGAAACCTACGATTGCACCCGAAACTAATATTAGCAAAGCAGATCTATTAGCAAAAACTCTATTTTTTTCTAATAGATCACGTAATAAACCGTTTAATGATGTGTCGTCGTAAAAAATAGATTTTCTTCATCAAAATTAATTTTTGACAATGCTTGAATAAGATACACTATAAGAGTGGCAAAACAGGTTTTTCAATAACGTCCTTGTATCTCAAATAAGACGAACACTTCAATTGTTAAAAGTGCACTTTTTATGAATAGCTTTTGTCAAAAAATCTTTGAGTAACCTTGAAAATTAGTGATGTAAAACAGGTGTCTGTCTGTTGAAGTCATTAGTATTGTAAGATATTTTAATGAACTAGACTACTGGTAGCTGTTGGACAATGAAAAGAACTGGAATAAGTTTATTTATTAAGGAATTGAACTTTGAAAATATGTCAGACGATCATTAGCCTGTGTGAAGTCGTGCGGATAAATACGACTTATATCATAATTACCCTTCTAGATCCTTCATTTTAATTTTTTAATGATATATCTTCTTGTATTACGCTATTGTGTATTTGTTGTTACGAGACGAGCGAATCAATTGACTTAAAAAATAATAAATTTTCTTACCGACACTGTGTAATCATTTCAGTAGTTACTTCTATCAATCTACTCAAAAAATAGTTAACTCTTTTAATGATGACTTATCTACTGAAAAAAAAAAAATAAATAAAAATAAGACTTTTGGAGAAGTTAATAATCTTTTCTATAATTTTACGTTTCTATTTGTTCGTCGAAAAGAAATTAGTTTTATTAGTATAGTTTTTAAACTATCAATAGGATTTTATGAATAGAACATGTCTAAAAACAGGATCTGGTTAAGTATTATTGTGAATTTAATTAGTTCTTTTCAGAATATAACGTAATAGAACGTGTTATTTTTATGAATAATTAGTCAATTTAACAAATACTACAGTACTGTAATTTAAAAATAGAAATGTTACTCCGTAATTAATCATAATTAATCCACTTAATACCGCTTTTAATTAGAATATAAAATTGCATCCTCTATATAGAGTAAAAAAAAAACAAATTTTAAAATTTAGTTGGCATAGTGACAATGGTGATTTCAGTAAAGTAGAGCAGCTGTCATTTTATATTCATAATACAACGGATTACATTCTGATTCTTCCTCCATTCAAAGAAAATAATGAATTTTCTTTTTAAAATATCTTTGTGTTTTATAAAAAGGTAAAAGCATTTTTCATTCACTCGGCTTGTATGTACTGTACGACAGAATTGGTAAGATTTCTGATCAAAGCATACGCTCTTGTTACTTAAATACCTGCTTATTTCTGCGGAAACACGATATTCTAATCATTCTAGAGACAGAAAATCTGCCGAGATGCATGACAGTCATCGTGACATTGAGAGACTAAAAACGTAAGGTAAATTATGTATTTTCATTGCCTAGTAATATAATAGCATTCATTAGCGGGCATTCCTAAACACGAAAAAATAAACAGTCTTTTTTTTATACAGAAAATTTTATTCTACATTTGAAGTTTATTTTTTAATGATATATTTATTTGTCAATTTTGTACACATTAAAAATTACTTTTAATCCACGAAACCCTTTGCAGTAATTGAATTTTAAGTCCATCCTTTTCAAAAATCATTTCTTTTGAACTAAGTCACATATTGAATTAAATTATCTTCCAGTGAAGGTAACATATCACCAAACCATTTATCTTGTACTTGAAATACTTTTTTTACGAATTACGTTTTTATCGAAATCATCAACTTTTTTTGATTTAACTGGCGGGGTTTTTATTTCTTAGAAGACCTTAATTCATTAATAGATTTATTCTCGTGAATCACGCTGTACACTGAAGCACCACAACTTCCACTACAGTTTTATTAACCATATCCGACATCAACCGCCTTTGGATTACTTTGTAATTCGCTTTTGTAAGCATTTAAAATTATATGTTTTTCCGCATGACTTAAAAACCTTTTTCGCAGCCTATTTTCAGAGGAAATATCAATAATCGTCCACTATTATCAACTGAATCCACTGAATCCAAAAGAAGTCTTACCAAAATAAGACTACTTTTTTTTTTAATAAAATAAAAGTTTTAGTAGATATTTTCCAAGTTTCATAAGAAATTTTGCTACAATTCTTTGCTCTAATAAAACATTTATAATTTTTTTTCTGGCGCGAGTGGTAGCGTCTAAGCTTTTCATCCGGAGGTCCCGGGGAAAAAAGAACAAAAAAAAAAAAAAACAAAGGAACGTGACAATGAAACATGACGAAATCACTAGACAAACGCTACATTTGTTTATTCTTCTCTCTTCACGCTAACTTAATACAGTACAGTAGAAGTCAAATAAGAAAGTAGGAGTCAAGTAAGAAAGGATATTATCAGAAATCGATGGATTCCGAAAAGTATACGAAATGCTTACGGGAGAAGTGTATGTCCAACTTGCCACCTCGTTTGGTCATTATACTAGATAACGCATCGTAATCGTAAAACGTTCTGCTAAAAAATCAGCCAAATTCTAACTCTTTAAAAGCGATGCGATAAAAATTTTTAGCCGAACAACTAATTAACTTTTTTTTCTTACTACGGCAAAGAATGAATTATATGATACAAAATTACTCAAAGAAAATCTAAAGAAATTTCTAATAGATGACATTTTTTAAAATTATCGTCACACAGTTCTACGGTTGCCACCTTATCACGCTAATTTAGTGGAAGGGCAGATAGCTAAAAGAAATACAACATTTAACAAGTCGGACTTTGTCTGCGAGCATGTTGTTAATATTGGAG
Organism: Zanna intricata; assembly: GCA_010016005.3. Taxonomy (NCBI): domain Eukaryota; kingdom Metazoa; phylum Arthropoda; class Insecta; order Hemiptera; family Fulgoridae; genus Zanna; species Zanna intricata. The sequence goes on from JAAAKQ030301321.1 coordinate 3,454, forward strand.
AAATATATTGAACATGACCATTCATATGATATGCACATCGGCAGTTTTGTAATAAATCTGAAATCAGAATCGGACAGAGCTCTTTAGAATCTACCGACGACAGCGGCTTCGGAATCTGCAAACTACACCAAAAAAGTGAGTAGAAAAAGTAATTATTTTAAATGATCATCTATATTAAACTGACAATGTTTTCAGTAAGCCTAGTACTGTGCCAAATCTTTGCTGAATGCTAGTAGTTTTTGTGCCAACTTACGTACCGATAGTTATACAGTTTATTTGGAGAGTGGTGCCGTATGAGCGCCGTGAACTGTTTGTTGTCTGTACGCTGTAACAAATAGTTTCAGTCTCCAGATAGGAATAACTCAGAGGAAACCTTCATTACAATAGCAGTTAAAAAATCTCGACTTCATAATTTCGCTTTCGCCAAACTTCCTTATGTCCCTAATATATATATATATATATATATATATATATATATATGTTATATTATATGTATAGTAATGTATATATATATACACACACACTACACTTTAGAAGCTAATCATAAATCTTCTTCAGTAAAACAAACCTTGTTTTTGATCTTGTCTTAAGTATGCATAGCTTTAATACTATATTTAACTATTTGATCATGGATGTTAACATGTATTCATAATTATTTTTATTTTTATTTATCATTACCACATGTCCTTCTTGCACAATTAATGACACTATACGCAAATTAAACATATTTAACAACACACTCTATAAATCATCTCATAAATCTTTATTTATTTGATGTAAGTAGAATCTAATTTGTCAAGAAAATAATTTTAAAAGTAAAGTTATTAGAAAATATTATGATCATATTGCTTAGAGTAATGAAAAAAATTAACTTTTTAATAACCAACAGTAATTCCGAAATTAATCACATTATAATAGTACTCCATTTTCAAATTGGCTCCATTATAATTTTTACTAAACTTACTAAATTACACATTACCTACGCAGAAAATGTTTAATTTCTTTCCAAGTTTTACTATATTTTCAGCTCCACTTATTTAGGTTAGCCCTCCTTATATAGGTTAACTCAGTACTTTCTTCGTCACCACTTTCGTCCATGGGAATGAAATTAAACGATTGAAAATTTTGTCTTAATATCCGTTCAATTTTTTATTAATTTGTCTCACAATTTTCCATAGTTTTGAATCTTGCCTTCCAGAAGTTTAAATTTATTTGATTAAATTTTTTTTTCGTCAATTCTATTGTTATTCATAATTGAATGTTACATTCTTTTGGACAATGTAATTTTTAACACATGCCTAGTCATTCTCAATAGCATCTAAATCAGGACGAAAAGATGATAAATTGAGAAAAGTATGTCCTCTTCTAGCAAACAAAGAATCAATATTATAACTTATAAATAGCGGTTTATTTAATTTTATCAGGGTACACAAGCTTTGAACATTTCATGTGCAATTCAATTTTGTTTTTTTTGAGCCAATCAATCATGTCTGGTTTTTTTTTAAATTCAAATTAGGGGCTGGATTTATTTTAAAATTGTGATACGGTGCGTTGTCCGTGGCTATTAGAGATCTCGGTGACTGTTTTGGTAGCAATTTTTGAGACACAACCAATTTTTGAAAATTATTAAAATCATATCGACATGGTAATCGACCGACTTAAATATTGGAAGAGCATTTTCGATAAAACCCGTTTTCTCCCCCTGCATTAACTATTATTGCTCGAATCCCATTAGAAACAAGAGCTTTTAGCCCTTCTGAAGAACCATCAGTCGTGCTTGACCCTTCGTCTGGGAAGAATGTATATAGATTTCATTTACGTTTAAAATTATAAAATGTTCTTCTTTTTACGTTATTGGAACGTGCAATATATTATTTTATAATTTCATTATATTAAATGTATTTACTGATGATTTTAAAGCTTAGTAACTTACTTGACAATGATTGTAGAAGTATAGGGTAGTCTAATTATACCTCACAGCCACATATTATCGTTTAAGCTACAATATATATTTTTTTTTAAATTTAATTTCAAAAATTAACTAAATATAGGAATAAAGAAACCATTATTTTATTACTGCTCAGCCCTATCTCCACTTTTCGCCTGTGGGGAATGTGCAAAAAAATTAAAAATATTTATAATTCTATTTACTGATTATTAACTGATTAATACTTGTATTTTTTCAGTATAGATATAATTTTATTTTTTTTTTTTTTGTTTAACCTTCGGAACCACAATTAAGTTTATCTTCAAAGGAATGAGATGAATGAATTGTAGCGTGTGTGAAAAATTCTATGCCTCACCAGGATTTGAACCCGGGACCTCTGGATGAAAGGCCGAGACGCTCCACTCGGAGCGTTTCCACTCGGAGAGATACCACTCGGCCACGGAGGCCGGCATATATAATTGAATACTTAAAGAGGTACAATTAAATAACATATTTATGCCACTCCCCTTAATGTTGTTAATTTAAGTAAAATAAAAAATTTTCTTCAGTTTTCTGTTCTTTTATTGAAAATAAAAAATTTCAGAAACAAAATACCATTGTAAAGGTTAACATCATTTTATAACCTTTCGAAATAACAGTTAATTTTAATTACTATACTTTGCTATTTAGATTACCAAAACTAATGATTTTCTTTAATTTTAAAATAATTGAATTTAAATATTATTACTTTATATATTATTAGAATTACTTTTTATGTCACATTAACTTATAAATTTGTGTTAGGGATAAAAGTAGTCATCCCACTGCGTTAATGGTTTACGCGACATCGCAAATCAGCTGACTTCGAAGTCGAGAATTCTAAGGTTCAAATCCTAGTAAAGATAGTTACATTTATAGGGATTTGAATAATAGATTTTGGATACCGGTGTTCTTTGGTGGTTGGGTTTCAATTAACCATACTTTCTTAAGAGTGGTCGACATGAAATTGTACTAGACTTCATATGTATAATCCTCATTTATTCTCTAAAGTAATACTTTATGGTCGTTACAGAAGCTAAAAAGAAAAAAAGAGAGGTATAAAAGTAGTCAAAAAAGGATGTGCTTTGTTAATTTTTTTTTCAGTAGTTTAAAGAAAAATGTAAAAAATGAAATGAGATTGCATATAATAATGTAAAAAAAATTAATCTAATAATAAATAAAAAAAGAACTATTTAAAAACAAATCTTAAAAAAATGGATTACCCGGTAAACAAAAAAATTTCTTATTAGTTCTGTAATAAGAACTTCCGGTAGTTTAGTTCTTATTATCTTGTTCTCCATTTTTGCAACACTACAATGAAAAGCATTGGGCGTGACATCTTAGCACCTTAACTTTAGTTCATTCAAAGTGATTACTTAAAATTGTATATTGAAGCTATCATTTACAATCTGCAACAAAATCTTTGTCATATTTGAAGGGCGTATGTAGATATTGAATATGAAAGAGCGCCTCGTGCTTTTCGTGGTCTTGCGAAAATAGACAGCTTTGTAGATGTTATTTTGTTGAAAACAAAATTATCTGATCAGTATATTTATATCTACTGGGTAATACTTTTTTTTTTTTTTTTTTTTTTTTTAGATTTGTTTGAAAGAATGTTTAAAAAATTTTTTTTTATACTTTTTAATAGTACGATGTTTAGGATAATAAATATAATACGGGAGTTATCGATATCTCATACAAGGGTGCTCGAAGCGTTACGATGGTTGATCGATTACATCGATGTTCATCCCAAAAAACTACTGCGCATGGTAATACTCTCCACCTTCTGCGCTTGAGTACTGTCCATTAACCGTTAACTGTGGAACAAAAATGAGCTAAAGAAAAGTATGTAATAATGTAAAACAATACAAAATTTTTTCGCGTAAGTGAAATTTGCAAAGTTTCAAATTCATCAGCAATGATATTATACGAATGCAGTTTAAGTTATTATTATTATTGGTTTATTAGTTTTATTTACAACTAATCCATTTTCACATGTTATTATTTTTAATAGCTATTTGATTGATTTTATATATGGAAATACATTAACGAACTAAATATATATAAAAACCTTTAATGAAAATATCAAAATAAAATTATTATGATTTATTTATCCTTTTAATAAAGTTAATTGCTTATGATTTTTTATTTTATTAATACATTTTTTAATAGAATATATATATATATATATATATATATATATATATATTTTTTTTTTTTTTTGTAAAATTTTTTTAATTATTTACTAACTTAATCAATATTTTACTAACTAAACATATTACATTTTTTAAAATCTCGTAAAAAAACAACTAATTTTTAATTCATTAATTATGTATAACTTAATTTAACAAAATCTTCCTAACAACTCTTTAAAAAAAAAACGTTTTCTAGTTTCTTGGATACTAGTTTTTTAAATTAGGTAGATTTAGTGCGTCTGGGTGCGCGCGCGCTTTTATCTAAATTCTTTTAGACACGTTCTGATCAATTAATTCAGCCCGATTAGTTAAATAATATATTATTAAGTTATTTTTTTTCTTTTTAATCGCTGTCGTCTTAATTATTAACTTTAAGTCGAGTTATTTATTCTATGTCTTAAATGGGAAATTGCTTTTAAGGTTTACACTAGCACTACTTAGCAGTTTACCGTTAGTATTAGTATTATTATTATTATTATATTTTATTTATTACTTTTTTTAAGATTAAAGTTAATGATTTTATTTACTATTAGAAGGGATTTTTTTTATTTTTATTACTTTCAATTCAGTTATACAATGAACGAAATAAGTAAAAAAATAAAATTATTTAGTTGTACAATATTAAAACCGTACAATAATTAATCATTTTAAATTAAAAAAAATCCTGAAAACAAGTATTCGATTTTAATTAATCATTTTAAATAATATCATGTCAGAGTTGCCATCTGACACTTTCTACTGAAATCTTATTAGGCTTCAGTAGTCATTTTTAATAAATTGGAGAGCTATTTAAAAGAACGTTCCAATCACCTGTTTTAAATAACATAAAAATTAAAAATAAAGTAAAAAGACAAAATCAAATGATTTTAACAGAAAAATCATTACTTCGTTAATGAATTTTTATTTACGTTAAACATTTAGAAAAAAATAATTATCAGGAACGGCTTCTGAATTGTGCTTTATACTCGTATTTCATACATCATTATGTACCTTTCATCTTTATGTTATTAAAATTATTCGGTGTGCGTGCGCGCGCGTAAACGTAATTACCGCTACCGGTTCTGACGTAGCTGTAGATGTAGTGAAATTTTAGTGTAAATGTAACGGTAAACATGTAGTCTGCAACTGGCTCGGTTTGACTACTTCTGAGACGTGTTGTTAATTGAAACCCAACCACCAAAGAACGCCGGCCTCTGTAGCGCTAATGGTAGCGTCTTTGCCTTTCATCTGGTGGTCCCGGGTTCGAATATCGATTAGATATGGCATTTTCACACGCTAAAAAGACTGTCACACAACTCATCCACTGAAGTTTTTTCCAGGACCTAACGATGGTCCTAGAAAAAAAATAAAAAATAAAACACCAGAGAACACCGGTATCCACAGTCTAGTGTAAAATCTTTTTAAATGATTAAAATGGACTTGAAAAGGCTGTATTTTTTAAAAATTTATTACTGATTGTATATTTTATAATGGTACTCTAACTTTTTTACTACGGTCTCCCTTAATACATCCAGGGAAATATTGGAATAGTTCCTTTTTTTGTCCATTGAGTAGCATAGTACTCTTTCTTGATACGATATAAGTAATGTATAACTCCATAACAATCATAATAAAAAATTTGTTTATTTATTTATTTATCAGAAAACATGAGTGGTGCTAAGTAGTAATAGGGACTAGCTATTATGCGCTTGTTTTATCTTGTGAAAGGTCGACAGATCGACTTCCAGTCGTATAAAAACATATTTCAACGATTTATAAAATTCCATCTTCTATAAATGTCGTTAAATGTTGTCTGGATTTAACCGTTTAAACAAAATAGATTAAAAAGGTCTATGTTTTCACAGTTATTTCTTGAGTAATAAACGGAGTTAAGTATTGGTTCTGATCACGTTATATTATATGTTTTACATTTTTGGATAATCTTATAACTTGATAATGATTATAAATTATTATAAAGTTGACTTTTAACTGACTACGTAATCAATTTGTCTTATTGAAATTTTTCAATAAAATTAGCACAGATTGTTTTTAACTTGCAACTTGTTGTTTGTAATGTAAATAATGCTATAAAAGTGGTGTCATAAGAGTTTCCTTATTATATTTAAGTCAGTTAACTGTTTGTTTTATTACAAAAACTTCCTTAAATATCCTAAACATTAGTATTTTAACGAGGATTGAGATGGTTGAAATTGATAGAAATGCCGAACTGTTTCTAGGAATCAAACCGAAAAGCAGTTGATTTTGAAACCAGCAACTATTTAATTCTGTTTCGTATTTTTTTTTTTAAATTATTTTTATAAAATATGTATATTTATAAATACCAGTATATGTTTTTATCCAAATTCAAGCACATCATTCAAAATCCAACACCATCTTTTGTAAAAAATTTTGAAGAAACTTTACCGATAAGAATACCAATAATTAATAATCAATAATTATTAATAAATAATACTAAATTAATAAATAATCAGTAATTAATAAATATTAACCCAATTCATGAGCATACCTTTTATCTTCGGTTACAAAAGTGTTAATTGTCAGCCAGATT
>JAAAKQ030301354.1:0-10161 GCA_010016005.3 Zanna intricata
CGACCACTCCTGAGAAGTGTGGTTAATTGAAACCCAACCACCAAAGAACACCGATATCCACGATCTAGTATTCAAATTCATATAAAACTTTTTACCTTTACTAGGATTTGAACATTAGAAATCTCGACCTCGAAATCAGCTGATTTGCGATGTCATGTTAACCACTACACCAACCCGGTGGGTTTTTAGAAAAAAAAAGAGAAACAACTAAATAAAGAAAAATCAAAACGCCGGGTAATACGAATATATATTAATTACAAGTTTATTATAACTACGTACTAATAATACAAGTTATTTCTACCAGGTCAACAACAGTACTACAACCCAAATCCCACAAAACGTCCACCTGAATGACGCTTACATTCCCTATTGTATTTTAGAGCCTATATTTGGATCGTTTTCTGACTTGGAAGGGCGGTGCGGTAGAAAAGAAGAATTAGGTTAAAATCAAATACAAGAAACTAAACCGGTTGCCGGATAGAAACGCACAGTTTTCGTTATCCAACAAAGTTTTGATCTACAGAATTACCCATAAACCTATCTGGACGTATGAGATTCAGCTAAGGTGTACGTTGAGTAACAAAAATATTGGGATAATTAAAAGATTACAAAATAAATCAATAACAGATGCGACCTGGTTTTGTTAGAGGTAGAGAAATTCATGATTGTTTAGGTTTGTTTACCTACTGTTTACAAAGAGATACAAAAAATTAGGTCGCAGTACAAACAGAAGTTAGACAAATATGTAAATTATCCAGCAATTAATCTTTTGGTTAACAGCTATGACATCAGGCGACTAAAACGTTTCCGTTTTCTGGACCTCGGAGATGTAACCAGAAGTATGATTTGGAGAAGGAATCTATGATTGGGAACACAGCATGACTCTGACACTCAGTAGTAAACGTCACTTTGATTGACTACAAAATACAGCTATTTGTATTTACTGATGGAATATTTATTTTATTTATAATGTAATTTTTATACATTGGTGTTGATGAAAATGCGTTTATTTTTATTGTTTATTTCGAATGCGATTTATTTCTAGTGCTAAGTTTAGTATTGAACTTTACTTGGACTATTTATACTAGTGCTTTTTCCTATGTTACGAGGCCATGAACATTTTTATACTTTAATGATTTATTTCCTCCAGGACCTCACTTCAAGTGATTACCCTGAATAAAATTTATACGATCCTATATGAGGGATTGTAAATGATAACAAACAGACAAAAAAAAACATTAAATATGATTATCTGGATTTTTTACTTCTTGTACGTAATAAAGGAAGTATTTTAATAACGAAAAATTTCGATTTTCAGATTTCAACGGTAATCCATTTTGACCATCCCAGAATCCATTTTGAGTAGATTCGGAGTGACGTCTATACATACGTTCGTAGTATGTGTCTCGCATAACTCATAAATGATTAGCTGTAGAATGTTGAAATTTTTAAATTAGGACTTTTGTAACATCTAGTTATGCACCTTCCCTTTAATTTCAATCGATCGGACCAAAAGTCTCCAAAAAATGTCAAAATGCAAAAATGAAAATGGACTTTGGATTCTTTCATAACTGCAGTTATAAGCCGTCATTGAGAGATTTTCAACGATATATCATAGGCGATACATATTTTCATTGGTTCCATTTATAGGCAAATTTCGAAGTCGAGAGTTCTAAGGTTCAAATCCTAGTAAGGATAACAATTTTTATACGGATTTGAATACTAGATCGTGGATACCGGTGTTTTTTGGTGGTTGGGTTTCAATTAACCACACTTCTCAGGAGTGATCCTGACTACACTTAGAAGACTACACTGAGATTGTACAAGACTACACTTAATCCACATCATCCTCTGAAGTGTAGTTCCGGAGTCTAAACAGATGAAGAAAAAACAAAAAAGAAAAAAGAAAGTTATAGGCAAATAAAATTTTAATTAATGAAACATTTGAATCTTATAAGGGGAAGGCACATCCAGTTCGTATCAGACTTCATCTCCTTTTCGTTTTTTTTTTTTTTTTTTATTTAAATATATTGATTTTGATATTATTGTCAATTATATTGTTAATTATTAACCTCTGATTGTAAAAAAAAAAATTCCGATAAATCCAATAATAAAAAAAAAAAAAGAAAAAATATTACAAGTTATTAATGAAATAAATTTTTTTGCTGTTTTCATTTTTTTTTTTAATTTGTATATGTAATTTAATAGGCGGTCAAGGAAGTTATGTGGTGTCCACATGAGATTTTTTTTAAATGTTTAGAATTTGTAAAAAAGAACATTCACATATTCTTTAAAAAAATCAAAATATTTAACTATATCAAATCAGACAATAGAACTGTTTTTGTGTTACTCTCAACACAATACTTTGGATTTTTTAATGAGGGACTATTTTTCCGTTGCCAATTTTTAATAAATTGTCAAAGTATTTTTTAAAAAAATCTTCCAATCAATATATTTAAAAATACAACCTTATTAAAAGATTACCTTTTTCATAAACAATTTTTCTCAATGTATTCTTTAATAATATTAAATAAAACTTATTAAAAACTCTGAATTTTCTACCGTCCCATTCACCGTGGTCAGAAATAATTTTTATTAAATATTTCTGAATTAAGGACTACTTTTTCATATTTATTATCTATCTTTTTGCATTTACTTTAACATTATTTCATGTGTTTATATTATATTATATGTAAGATGTGTTTATATTATATTGTAAGAAAAATCCCGAAATGCTGGTTGCGAAGCTGCTGGGAGGCGCAGTCCCCTAGTATAAAATAATTTACATTTACAAATAATTTACAATAATTTTTTTTTTGAAGTTGTTTATTGTTTAATGCTGTTCTGCTCAAAGGTTTATTACTCTTTCTTTTCATCTATTCAAGTAAATTCTGAAGGAATGTTTTTCTTTATCTGTGGTTTATCATTGCTATACATTCTCAGTAATTTATATAATTTAATATTATGTACTGTTCTGATATTTTAAAAAATTTATTTTTTCTAATTTTTTAAAAATCTCTTTGAAGTAATTAGTTTATTTTTACTTATTATTCTAACCTGGGTAATAAAGGAAGTAAGTGGGTAAGTATTATTGTATTATATTGCCCTTTTTTTTGTCTTCAGTAATTTCACTGGTTTGATGCAACTCTCCATGATTCCCTACCTATCTAGTGCCAGTCGTTTCATTTCGGTATACCACCTACATTCTACATCCCTAGCAATTTGTTTTAAATATTCCAAACGTTGTCTGCGAGCACAATTTTTCCCATCTACTTGTCCCTCCAATATTAAAGCGACTATTCTAGGATGACTTAAGATATGGCCTATAAGTCTGTCTCTTCTTTTAACTATATTTTTCCAAATGCTTCTTTCTTCATCGATTTGCCACAACAGTATTTCATTTGTCACTTTATCTGATTTTTTTAACATTCTCCTGTAACACCACATTTCAAAAACTTCTAATCTTTTTTTCTCAGGTACTTCCAAGTTTCATTTCCATATAATGCTACCCTCCAGACATATAGTTTCAGAAATGATTTCCTGACGTTTAAATTAATTTTTGGTGTGAGCAAATTATATTTCTGACTGAAAGATCGTTTCGCCCTGTCTATTCGACATTTTATATCGCTCCTGCTTCGTCCATCTTTAGTAATTCTTCTTCCCAAATAATAAAATGTTTCTATCTTTTCTCTTTCTATTTTTATATTCAATAGTACATCTTCATTATTTCTACTACATTTCATTATATTTTTTTATATTGCCTTTTATTTTGCGTTTTTATATTGTCTTAAGATTTGAAAACAAATATTATGTAACCATGTACGTATTTATATGTCAACCAAGGATACGTTTGTATATCACTTCAATTTAAAATACTTAAATAGATAATTCCTTTTCATTACGGCTTTAACATTACGTTAAAAGAATTCTCAAAGATGTTAACGAAGCAGTTTTTTTGTTACAACTGTGCTGTAAAGAATGATCTGCTTTTCTGTGTCTTCGTACTCACCCCTTTTCTTTTCTTCATTTCTAATCCTCTTCCTGTTAGTTTTTGAAGGCGAACGAAAAAAATTTTCTTTTGCGACTAAAAATAATGAATTTGTTTTTCAAAATTTATAGTGATTTTAATCTCAGTAAATATAACCTATTTACATGCAATATATTGAAAAATGAAAAAACTACATTTTGTAAGGAAATAATTTTTGTTTTTTTTTTATTTGAATTTTGGTGTTAAAGAAAAAAAATAGAGGCATGTTGTACATGTGAAAATAAATAAAACAGTTCATACATAAATATGAATCGGAAAATCCTTCATTTTAAAATTATATCTTCCGAAAATTTTCATCCTGATTTATCCTGCTCTGAGAGTAAAATGAAACCGTACTGAGATTCTTATAAATAAAGGAATAAATTTGATGGTTCTTGACTTTAAAGACTGAATAATGCAAATTCCAGAAAATTTAGAAGTTTATCTTTGAGAAAATTTAAACTTTTTTAAATTTTTTAAAGTTTTTGAGAAAATTATTAGAAATAAAAATATTGTTATAGAAAAAAGTTTTTTTTTTCGTTTTTACTTGACAAATTACTAATAAAAAAATAAAATTTTGGAATAAATCTTTGTAGAGAATTTAATTTTTAGAAAAATTATTTCAATTATGATAACTGAAAATTATGAAAAGTTTAAGAAATTGGAATTTTATTGAAAACCAAAACGTGACAGCAAACTACTACTGTAATTAAATTTATAGCCATTTAATTTTTAAAAACATGTTTTACTTTAAAAAAAATTTAAAAAAACATATAAAAACTATTCGTACTAAAAATTAAAACGTAATTTTGTTATCAAAAAAATTACTTTAAAAGAAATTACTTTTAAAAATTTTCTATTTATGCATGACTAAAATGAAAAGCGTGGGGCGCGCTCTCATAAACAACCACTTTATAATTAGAGCGCGACCCACGATTTTCTTTTCGTTCATGCATAAACTTAACATTTTTTAAAAGTAATTTTCTTCCACAGAACTGAGATTTTTAAGATTATATTTGAAGAAATTAAATTTGCTTAAGTTATAAAATTTCTTCGTAATGTATTAATTCTATTAATACAACATTTTTTTTTAAATTTATTTTGTTTGTTTTGCTTATAATTTTAAGTATTTAAACTTATAAGTAATTATTTTAATTTTCATAATTCTTTAGCAATCAAAAAAATATTTATACGCAATTTTTTTCTGTATTATAACTTGAGGAATTACTTTCCATTAAATCAGAAGATAAACACATATAAATTTTAGTAGATAAATTCTTCCGGCTTCCGTAGAACGTGTGGTAGCGTTTCGGTCTTTCATCGGAGATCTCAGATTCAAATCCCGGTCAAGCATGGCATTTTCATACACACTACAAATCATAAATCTCATCCTCTGGAGTAATACCTCATGGTTGTCCCGGAGGTTAAAAAAAAAGGGTACATTTAAAGTAGTTATGTTAAAATCCGCTTCAATAGTCAACTGATATCTCTGTTTTTCTGTTTAGCCTCCGGAACCTCCATACTGTATTACCAATGAGGATGATATGTATGAATGTAAATAAAATATAGTCTTGTACAGTCTGAGGTCGACAATTTCTGAAATGGGTGATTATTTGAAATACAACTACCACCAAAGAACACCCGGTATCCACGATCTAGTATTCAAATTCGTATTAAAGTAACTGCCTTTATCAGAATTTGAAACTTAGAACTTAGAACTTAGAATTTCAAACTTAGTTTGCAACCCAGCCATCTCGTCTACTCATACTGAATTGACAGTCAAAATCAATCGGATCGATAGCTACATTTTATCGATTCCTCAAGTTGTTCCCCTTGGGATGATCAAGGGATCCTCAAGATGTTCCCCTTGTATTTAAAAATTCTATATATAAGATATATGAAATTAAAAATGGAATGTTCTATTGGCCACCAATTTACATCGTTGCTTAAAATTTTACTATATTATGTCAGTAAGAAATAGTGTAATTAAGGTTACAAGATTATAGGATGCGATTGAACCATTGTAAGTTAAAGAAAACATGTATAAAAAAAAATTGTGTAAACAATAATGAAGGATACTTTGAACAGTTATTTTAATCATGTAAAAGGTTTTGTAACTATTAAATGAAATTCAAGGAATAGTTTGAAATAATTATTTTTTTCTAGATATTTTCCAATAGTATTTTCTAAATAACATTTTCTAGCCCACCGGGTTGGTCTAGTAGTAAACGCGACATCTCAAATCAACTGATTTCGAAGTCGAGAGTTTAAATCTTAGTAAAGGTACTTTTATACGGATTTGAATACTAGATCGTGGATATCAGTGTTCTTTGGTGGTTGGGTTTCAATTAACCACACTTCTCAGGAATGGTCGATCTGAGAATTGTACAAAATTGTAAAATTGTACAAAATTAGACTTCATTCGCATTCATCCTCCGAAGTAATACCTTACGGTAGTTCTAGAGACTAAACAGAAATAAAAAGAGAGAAATAATATTTTCTACTACATTTTGATCTTTGTGTGTTTTTTTTTTTAATTCGAATTTTTTAAATTCATGTTCAATTGACGTTAGTTACATAGATGTTTTTAGAAATGAATTCTCCGAAAAAAAAAATTGTTGCAAAATTTTATTTGTTTATTGCAAATTTAGCAAAGTTATTGTACGTCAAAATTAAAATTAAAAATTGTGTTTTGCAATACGAATTTATTTATTTATTTTTTTACCATTAATTTCTCAAGATAGACTTTCAAGACTAATTTTATTCAATTTTTTTTTTATGTTAAAAACATACTAAACCATAAAATTTACTCCTTTACGTAATTTTTAAAAATTTCAAAACGGCTTTATTTTATTCTTAAAATAGAAGTCACAAAGAAATTTTTACAATTCTAATCAGAAAATAAAGGATGTTCCTCATCCATGTTTGTACGAAATTTTTCTTTTTTATATTTTTACGGATGTTTTAGAACACGTCCCGTAATTCTTTTCGATCCTTCGTTAAATATTCTGTATAATCTTGCATTCATTACAATTTAAATAACAAAAAATAAAATAAAGAGTAAAAAAATCCGTAAAGCAATTATATCTTATTGTCATCAGCTGCATAGACTTGGTAATTATTTAATTATTATGTATGGCTCATTTATGTCAGGTACCCTTCACTATCTCTGAAATTAACATTTGTATTAATGTCAGCCAAAAACGGATAGCTCTGTTGAAAGTTTGTTACGTTGCATTAAAAAAAAAAAGAAAAGATTTTACTATGACATATTTTCTTAATATTTCCTTGCAAAAACAGTATTTGAAATAATAAATTTGTTATATATATTTCAGGAAGTAAAAAATTATTAAAATCTATGGTAATCACACTAATTTGAATAAAAGTAATATTGCTTTCTTAAAACAGTCATGGCTATTACCATGCATCATTTAAAAGTTTAATTTCTTAAAATTTTGATGAAACGGTAATAGAAGAATAGGTTTAATTTTTAAGAAGTAATTTTTTATTTATTTATGTAAATATACATTCTGTGTTCCGTTATCGAAAAGTTATAGGAAATGCTAACATGAGATCCAGTCACTCCTGTTAGTCTACGATCCGGCAGCTGATTTCTGTAGTTTTTGTTTTATGAAACTCGACTTAAATAAATGATTAATAATAATTTAATACATTACTGCCGGGTTGCCTAGAAATATTGGCCGCAGTTACCTTTAATTACAACTCCGTGGCGCGAGTGATAGCGTCTCAGCCTTTCATCCGGAGGTTTCGGGTTCGAATCTTGATCAGGCATGGCATTTTTCACACTCGCTACACATCATTCATCTCATTCCTCTGTAGATATACTTAATTGTGGTTTCGGAGGTTAATTTATTTTAACGAATTTCAACTATATTTTTTTTTAAGTGAATTAAACCTCTTTTTTGAAAGAAAATGAGTGAAGAAATTTAAAAAATGGTTGCCAGCTCACAGTCAGCCGCAACCTCCAGTCAGTCAACAGTAACCAAGTGTAAATAAGTATGTTATTGTTAATTTTTTTACGTTTATCGTGTTTTTCAAAAAAATTATATAATAAATTGAAGTTCAATTTTTTTCTGTACTCGATTACACATGGTTGCCTGTAAAAAAAAATGACCACAAGTAGTGATTGCCATTATTTGAACTAATTATTAAAATTAATTGTCAACGTCTTTATTTGAAAAAAAAAATAAACGTACGTATATGGATAACATCGCGCTGTGTTCTTATTTGCAACATGAAGCAGCGTTGAGCATTCCTTCTCTCTCATTCACCCTCATTCAGACTGAAGGTAAGTAGTTCAAATAAATGGCTGGCAGCCATTTTTTTTAACCGGCAACCATGTGTTAGCGTATACAGAAAAAATTAAACTTCAATTTAGTATATATATATTTTTTTTTTAAACACGATTAGCGTAAATAATTAACAACAGCATACTTATTTACACCTGGCAACCTGGAGGTTTCGGCAGATTGATAGCTGGCAGTCATATGTTTTTACAGTCTTCACATCATTTTCTTTCAAATGATGTATAATTCATTTTTTTTTTAAATATAGTTGCAGTTCGTTAAAATAAATTAATTACAATGTATTTAATTAAAGGTAATTGCGGCTAATTTTTGCTGGATAACCCAGCGGTAATGAATTAAATTATCATTAATTATTCATTTAAATCGAGTTTCATTAAAAAAAAAAAAAAAAAAAAAAAAAAAACAGATACTTGCAGAAATCAGCTGCCAGATCTTGTAGTATATAATTTTTTTCAAAATAACCATCCCATACTATTTTTTTTTTTTTTTTTTTTTCAGTAATGTAAAAGGAATTTACTGATTCAGTGTTTCCCTCTCATTTGACCTCAAACTTAATGTCGAAAATCAACATCGAATTGACAAATTTAACGACGTTCAACTCTAAAAGTAACAACCTTCAATCTGTTCATTATATGGATTACCTGAACATACACATCACTAATTTCAAAAGAAACGTTGAGTGGTATCTCAGATGGGTCAAACTTGTAAGAAAAACTGAGTTAAGTAGTGTACATAGTGAAAATTAATCTATCTTTTCTTTTTAAGAAATAATTCATGTCCTTACATAAAACAAACTTATTCGCGCAGTTTTTGGTTTAACGGGTTCGATTCCTACACAGGCTGGCGACAACATCTGTTGCCTTGGAGCAGCGATAACAGTCGTTACTCTTTGCCGCTTCGGGATGGATGGCCGGCATGTCATTGTGGTGGTTCCTCGGTCTGCGCACGCAAAATTAAAAAATAAAAAGAAATCAATATTTCCGAACTGGAAGTACATAACATGAAGCGCTTTAATCTGGAAAACCATTTTTTTTTTTTTTCTAAAGGTGTTGAATATTTTTTTGTTCCAAATTTCATGTACTTACATATTTAAATACGGTTTACTATCCCGTCAAATGATAGCGATATAGCAGAGCTATAGCGCTATTACCTTATAGGCCTCTAAATTACCTTATATCTTCAGAACTACTGGACCGATTTTAACAATACTTGGTCAGATTATTTCTACATATGGGATATTAATATTATTAAATTTTCAACTTAAAAGGCCAAGGAGGTGAGGCTGTAGAGCAAAGTCACCATCATAATCTCGAGATTTCACCTAATTAAGGATATATTTTTCTTAGCCACATTTGTAAAAATAAAAAATAACAATATTTGTAAAACAAATTTGCAAAAGCGCAACCCCCACCTCAAAAAATTCTGTTGTCTGTTATGTTGTGGCATAACCGGAGAGCGTTAGAATTAAATAATATTTAAAGTGTAAAAACGTAACTGGGTCTCGAAATCGATTGCCCGGTTGACTCGGTTCCTGGTGCGATAAGCCTCACGGCTACATAAGTCTGTCGACCGTATAAGTGAAATTTGTTCTATGTAAGTTGTGAATAATATTTTGATTTAGTAAAGGCGTACAAAGAATTTAAATTACTATTTGATGAAATTACAAGTATTAAAAAAGTAAATAAATAATTTGTTTCTTTTTCGTTATTCCCCCCACCCACTGAAACCATTTTTTTCTCCACAAACTGGTATAAATATACTCGAAAAGTAATTATGTACTAAAATTAAACAGAAAAATCACTTTTT
>JAAAKQ030301376.1:0-10161 GCA_010016005.3 Zanna intricata
TATAACAATTACCACAGATATAAATAAAAATCGTCCTTTTTTAATTACATAAAATTTGCGTAATTCAAGAATTTTATTTTTTTCCTTTGTCGATAAATATTTTTTTTTTGCTCTACGTATAAAGCTCAGAAGGGTTGGATTATGTCCTTCTCAACCAGTCATAAACCTCCATGAGAAAGGCATAGGCATGTAAAAACGTTCCCATATATCCTATAATACATTACGATACCTTGTTGGAAACAGCAAAATGTCGCCAATAATCATATATAAATATAATAATCGTTGAATAAATTTACGTGCCTACAACTGTAATGAATGTAAGGGCCTACAAAGTAGTGAGAAAGTTCTATTTGTCAGCTTCGAAAGCCCAAAATTTTTGTACTTTTTTGAAGTAAATTCCAACCTTCTAGTCTTGATCCTAACAGTTCATCTTGATTTTTTGATAAATTTAAATCCCTAACCAAGACTCTAATTTACCTTGTGATATAAGATGTGGCTTAATGGAAGATAATTCAAAATCATTATCTTCTTCAGTATTGCCCATTCTTCATCGCTGCTTTCAAAACATACATTCAGAGGTGGCTCAGGAACTGGAATAATTTCACTGTGAAGTACAGGCCTGATTGCAATGAAGGATATTTTACAGTATGTTTAGATTTTGTAGAAATTACAGACACACTTGTTAAACAAAAGTAATAATTGGTTATATCTTTTGGTTCATGCCAAATTACAGGTACACCAAATGGCCAAGCCTGTGCACCTTTCAGCCATCCTCTTAAATATACAGAACAATTAGTGCTTACTATATGAGGAACCCATGTCTTATCCTGATCACCAATTTTACATTGAAAGTACAAATGATATGTTTTTTTAATTAAAGGAGAAACGTTTTTTTCTATTTGATTTTATGGTAAACTCACCACATACATAACAAAAGGTATCCACATCATTTACACAATTTCAAGGCATTATGACGCCACACTGTTAACAAACTTAAGATATCAATAAGACTGAAGAAAATTAATTCATTCCTAAATCCAGTGCTTAATACAAACAACACAGCTGTGTTTTCAGCTACATGTTTTGACCTGCACAGAGCTGATTAATCTTGTCCATGAAGGCACCCTCTTCAATATTAGATATGATTTCATAATGTCACTATGATATGATTTAACTATATATTAAAAAATGAAAAAATCCTTTAATTAAAATTTAAACATTTTTCAAAAACGGTGAGTGATAGAAAGATTCTGAGTTCATATTCGCTATCAACATAAAAAAACAGATTAAAATCATGTATCACATGTTAAGAAACAAAAATTATGTTTATCAATGTAATTAAAAGAGTATATTTTATGTAGTTATAGAATTCAATACCAACTGAAGATGTGGGATACTGTGAAAATCTATTATTGAAAATTAACATAAGGTTAACTTATTTCATGTAATATTAAATAATATCATTATATATAATTATACAATTGAAAAGTGAAGCAAAAGTCGCAAAAATTTTGACTTAACACTCAATAATATACTTGTATATTACTCTGGAAAATTTATAATATGTTTATAATGTGAATTTTAATATGGCTGTCACAGAAGATGCTATGATAGTATTGCATGGCACAAATGAAAAACCAATAATGAACCTAAAATTTACAAGCAATTTATAAAAGAAAATTTAAATAAAAAAATGCATTACCTTAACATTTCCTTTAAGTAATGAATCGCTTTTTTGCCCGATTGTAATGTACATATTAACTATATCATCTCTACAAACTACTGGATATTCGTTCAAGTAATTTTCTAAAATTAATTTATGTAATAATCTTGCAATATCACTTCTATTCCAATTTTTACCTTTACCGTGTAAATCCAATTTATCATGACCTGTAGAATAACATCATAATGTATATTTAAATAAATAAATATTTTAAATTAAAATTACTTAACTTCTCTGTAGTATCATATTCTAAAACTTTGTTGTACATTTTTCCATCTACAAAGAGTTGTTGATGTAGACAATCCTTTCCATTTAGCCAAGTTTACAATCATACTATACTATGATGTTCTAATATCTCTTAAAATTTATTTTTTCTTTGACTTTCCTCAGGGAAAATATCCTGCTGATTCCATTTTCAGCAAAAAGGATTTTTTGATAATTTTTTTATCATGAACCTATACAATTATGTATACAGATATACATCTTCTGAGGCCTTTACACTACAGTTTTACTTTTAATTTAACATCAACCACATGTTCGGTCTTAAAAATCAGGGTGAGTCTTACCATTTTCAATCCTAAGCATTCCATACAGACTACTTTTATATAAACACAAAAGTAAAGAAGATAACAATAAAAACGATGTGAAATTTTCATTAAAAGATATAACGTCTAAAACTGAATTTGACCAAACACTTTTTCTATCAAAAGTTGATTTGACTTTCATTTGATGGGATAGGAGTGGAATTGGTAGGGTTCCTGATTTTATTTTCAGGACATTTTTTTTAAAGAAACAGTGGAAAATTAAGATAAAAAAAAGATATATATGTGTATCATACATATAAGCTCACATAACAGCTCTTATAAGCTGTAAGCCCATCTTGAAAATTTGTTAAATGACTATGAATTCAACACCAATCTATTTCAGACTTGTTAAGATCCTATCCCAAAAAACTGAAGACAATCAGGAGGAAATTTTGATTATATGTCCAGATCTTTCTACAAGTAATTTTATGTTCAAGTTCTATATCATTTACATATGAAATATGAGGCATGGTTTAAAAAAAGTAAGGGCTGACGAGTTATAAATAGTGACTGGCAACAATGATTGGTTCACGCATGTGCAGTAGGATTAAATAATCTGTTGGGCAGTTAACAACAAATGTGATGATAATAACAAATCCCACCAGTTAAGTTATTCTATCAGTAATTAGATTTCTAAATGCAAGAGGACCTAATACTGCTAAAATTCATCGTAAATTGTGTAAAACATATGTGCCTACTGCAATGAATGAAGGGAAAGGCAATAGTATCATGAATTTAAGGAAGGCTATTCAAATGTTCATGATGAAAAGAGAAGTAGCAGGCCTAATATCTAGACTGATGATTTCATTGAATGTGTGAGTGTAAAAATGAGACAAATCCATCGCTTTATGGTTACCATTTTTCTCTAGAATTTCCATTAAGTTTAAAAGGCAACATTGCTGAAGATTGTGACTGATACTTTCGAATTGAATTTCTGTGCACGAAGAGTGCCGAAAATGTTGAAGCGTGCTTACAAAGATCACAAAATGATATCTGCACGTACTTTTCTTGATCACTTTAACCACAAGGGAGAAAAGTTTTTTCTCCATATCGTCACTGGTGATGAAACATGGATTTCATACGCCAATACTGAGAAAAAAAAACAATCCTTGCAGTGGCGTCATTCCGCTTCACTTAAACTGAAAAAATCAATGAAACCCAGTCTTGAAGGAAAACGATGGCAATTGTATTTTGAGACCAAAAGGTTGTGCTTTTGATTGATTGGGAACCTAGAACATCCATCATATCACAAGTCTACTGTGAAACACATTCTAAACAGCATCGTGCCATTCAAAACTTACGACGGAGAATGCTAAGATCAGGAATTGTTTTTCATGATAATGCACGTTCTCATATGGCTGCATGCACAACAGAAAGAATTGAAGAATTTGGATGGGAAATTTTCAATCATTCCCTAACAATCTTGAACTCGCATCGAGTGACTACCATCTCTACCTACAATTCAAAAATTGGCTTGTATCTCAATGATTTGAGGAAAATGAAGAGAAAAATCTTGCTGCAAAAGTGGCTACAATCCTAGGCAACAGAATTTTATGTAGTGGGTTTGAAGAAGCTATATCACAACATCAAAAGTATTTGGAACAAAATGAGTATGTAAAAACATAAAGTAAATATGCAAGTATTTAAAACCATTAATCAATTTTTCATTTTTGCAACTGCTCTTATTTTGTAAGCAACTGGCCCTTACTTTTGAATCATATCTCATATATTATATAGACCTACATCAGCTTCTCCAATAATAACAATGTGCTGCCAGCAAGTGATGTAAATGAAACTATTGCAGCGGCTAAAACTTTTTCTATGTTATCTATCTTGGAAAAAAAGGATCATGAATAAGGAAATGAAAGTAAGAGGAAGATAGATAATCTTGAGGAACTTCAAGCCCCTTGGAAGATCAAAACAGAAGTCTGTTTAACTGTCTTCTGTACCATATTAACAGTTCAGAGATGTAAATTAGCTAAATATGTTGTTAAAAAAAGATTATACTTGAAACTAAGTTTTAACTGTATGAATCTCCGGATAAAGTGCAAAGGGAGTTAATGTATGTACAATGGGATAGAAGGTTACAGGGTGGACTTACATGTGATAAAGATGAAAAAAAAAAGATAAGTGAAAAAGAGAAGAAAGAAGAGATCTATTATATATACCACAGCTGGTGTTTATTGAGTATATTCCTGGAGAAAGTACGGAAATCCTGCATAAAATGCACATCATCCTAATTTTGAATGGGAAAAAAGGAAATCAAGCAACAGGTTGTGATAAGAAACAGAAATGGGAACAAAACTATTAAAATTTTCTAGCATGGAATAGAGAACTGAAGAGGTAAATTTGAACATTAATAATATGTGAATAAAATGGTAAAGGAGAGAATGAGAAAAATAATTAGAATAATATTCTAAATAATTACAATAGGAGGTGGCAGGAATAAAAGTAAAGGAGCATGTATGAAATGAGTGTACATTATTAGAAGAGAGGATAATAGAACCAGCTTGAATAAAAAGGAAAAAAGATGACTGTCTTAGAGGAAATGGATTATATAGGTACAACCTGTATATTAAACACACACACACACACACCTAAAAAAGAAATAAATTATAAGTAAATGGAAATATTACCTGACTGTATAACCTTCTCATTTTTACTACCTTTAAATATATCAACAAAATGATTTAAAGTATAATTTGAATGACGTCCACAAATACGTTTAATGCATTCAGATATCATTATACTTTCAGCAGTGACATCTTGTGTTTTGAAGTTATCCTATATAAACCAATCAATGTGATGAATCAAAATTAATTTTTTCTTAAAAAAATATAAACTTTTTATGATTTGATTAAAATAATAAATATAACACTATTTATAAACACTATAAATAATACTGCTACACTGATATATTAAATTTATAACTTAAAGCTATAAAAAACTAAGTTACTCAATTTATAAAGATTGAATATCTTGACATTTACTAAAATGATTATGTGATTGATTAAGGAAAACAGGAAATTTTTGAATTTGCATTGATTGCCCTGTTGAGTGTCAGCACTGAATAACTTATACATGCCAGCTTATGGTATCTTGCCAATTAGTTATGGATACTTGCAGTAGTGCACAATATGATTTTGTCATCAAGACTTTTTATAAAAATAATGACAGTGTGGAGGCTGAACTTAGAGAATGTAGGACAACATGATCATGTAATGTCAGCTCATGTAATTAACATTTGAGGAACAGGTCCAACAATGAAAAAGAAACCACCAGGTGGTATGCGGACTGTTCACATGCCAAACAATATTGCGCTGCTGTTATAAGAAGTCTACACTGCTAAATTCATTGTTATGCAGTGTCTTTACAGTTACAAAATTTAAGTGTTTAAAAAATACTTTGTAGGACTTACTTTATATCCATACAAACTGCATATCATTCAGGAACTGAAATCAAAAAGTCACATCATGTGCCATCAATTCTGTGAACAAATGGTTGCGAAGATAAACAAGGACAATGACTTTGTTAACAATCTGTGGATGTTAGACATAGCAAATTTCCACTTTAATGGTTTTTTTAATAAATAAAATTTCCATTTTTGGGCACAAGATAATCCTATACAGCTACAGCTACACATTAGCACCTGCTACACATTATCATGTGGTTGCTGTGCCATCATATAGCATAATAGGTTCTTAATTTTTTGAAGATAAGAATATAACATGGCTCATAACTACAATCATATCAGATTGATATGCTGCCATACTGAAACACTTAAAACTTTGTTGCGCAAACACTAAACATTTCTACAGATTACTGACAACATTTGATTTCAACAAGATGTATCCTAACACACGACATGAATACTGATGGCAACTGTACACAAATTGTTTGGCAACATATAATTTTGAGAAATGACATTCCCTGGTCTGCCAGGTTTCTTGATTTGCTGGTGTGCGACTTCTTGTGGAGTCACCAGACAAGTATATAGAAGTCAACTTTCTATGACATTAGAACTAAAAGCCAAAACCTGAACAGCAATTACTGAAATTCCTGTTGAAATGTTGCGTCCAACAATGAAGAGTTTAACTATGAGACTGCAGGAATGTCTAGTGAGAGAAGGAGCTCACCTGAAGTAATCTTCAAATAATAAATCTTGGGTAGGTATATGTAAATGACATGCTTTTTTTCTATTTAAACATTATAAACTTTTCATAAGAATATTTAATTTTTAAAATTAACAATTTCCCTGAATCATCCTATAATTAACATACACCTTAATATAATTAACCTTTTTATAAATCTAACAACTTTTAGCAGAAGAGAAGAAATAAACACATAATGGAGGCATAATGGACATTAGCATCTACTAATGTCCATTTTACAACATCCATCATACAAGTGTAAAAAAGTTATATAATTTTGTACACTTGTTGCAATTATTTACAAGGGACTTAGTATAAAATGGCTAATTAATGAAAGTTTCTAGTCAACAGGTTGATGAATTACAAAAATTTTACTATTTGTACATTATTTCCTCTTTTTTTTTTTACAATTGACAGATTAAAAAACAATGCTAAGCTATAACACAGCTTGACAATCATGAGACTCCATATCAATAACCATGTTTTAGTATAAAATTTAGCAGAAAATATTCCGATAAAAAGTTATAAAATAATTTAATAAAGTAAATGAAGAGTTTTTTTACCTTGTTAATGCAATTATCACATGCAGTGCTTAAATTCTTAATACATAGTTCTCGGTTATATTCTTCATCAAAGTAACGCAACTGTAAGTATCTTCTGCAATATGTTTTATCCTCGCAAAAGTTTGCCATTCTCCATAAATTTTGTAGATGTGTCTGTTTTGCTCCATGATTTGAACGATCTCTATCCTCTAAAAATAGAAAGAAATGGCTTTTTGCACAATAATAATACATCTAAAGCTTAATAAAAAAATAACACTTCCTATACAAAATAAATTATTTTTAGTATTAATACATACATTACATATACAGAAACAGCAGTTAATTTAGTTATGAGCTTCAAGAATATTTTGTTCACAAGTCAATCATATGATCTAGAATAAGTTGAAGGACTTTCATAATAAAAGATAAGTATTTCTATCATTATTAATTTTAGGATAGGTTTGAGACATCTCAAAATGGTGTAATACAGAAATATTGAATTAATATATTTTAATTTACATAATGGATAAAAAAAAATTCATTTCAAGTGATAGTTATTATCATATCATACAAAACTTGATTGTTTCTGTAAACAATGAATAAACTAACATCATAATTAGAAAAATTAATTCTACAGAAATTAATACTAACTTTCTAAAAGTCCACGAATGCGATGTACATCACCATAACTGTAATATAGAAGACAAGATGAGATTTCACCATCTCTACCAGCTCTACCCGCCTCCTGATAATAACCTTCTAGTGACTTAGGTAATGTATAATGTATAACAAATCTGACATCTGGTTTGTCAATACCCATACCAAAAGCAACAGTAGCGCATACTACCTACAAAAACAAAATTAAAATATAATTTCAATAAGTTAATGAATATTTACATATTATTTTGTTAATCTATAATTTCAATTTCTTTTCTAAATAATATATCCAAAATAAATAGCTCTACAAAGTACATATCTACGTTACAAAGTGAATTGCTTAATTCTAGTTTTTATGATGTTTCCTGTTTGGCCTGTTATAAAAGAAAGGTAAGGTTGTGGTCAAAAATGGAGAAACTAGATCTCACCTACATATGCAGATTTTGTTAATCAAAGCTTAACTGTTCCAGTCCTGAAGAGACCTGGTCATCAGATGAGCTATGAATCCCCTTGTATAATTACAAGTTCAAAAAATGACATTAGAAAAACATCTGTTATAAAAAAATTACATTAGAATTTTTAAATTCAATGTCTTAAATTTCTTCTTAATAAATATATCAGTTTAAAATCTGCAAGAATTGGAATATTGAATTACTGCATAATTTTATTTAACCCTCTTGAATAAAAAAAACAATAGGCAACAAATAATGTTGTTCTTTAACTGCTGAGTCTACTGAGAAAGATCCATTTAAAATTGCCTTGTTGCATGAATGGAACAACTAACAGATCCAGTTGATTTATATAGTTCAAATCTTAGATAATGGTCACACATACCAACAAAATACTTTTATAAAATTTTTAGATATTTCCTATAATTATTTTAATATACACAATTTAGAAAAAATTTCACATTAATAGTAACCTAAATATTTAGTTAATGAACAAACATTTTTTAAAGAAGATAAATTATTTAAATATGTCCTGAATACAAATATAAAGAGATAATAATCATACACAACTGAATTATCATATTTATAACATGGTTTCCTTTAATTATATTTTATTCCACAGAATTCATTATATTATCTTCAGTATACTGTTGACATTCAGTCATGACTGTATTCTCATTTTAAGTTTTGATGTTTTTTCATATTTTAATCTCCTGATAATGGTTTAAAATAACCAAAAGATATTGAGAAATTTCATTTTTGTTACTGGTAAGATGGATAAAAAAAATTTTAATTATTTTTTAATTCATATCTTTTAAGCAGTTACTTAAAAAGAGATAGTCTATAAGAGAGATCCTGGATGTTTGTCCATGAGCAGCTGAAAATGAATATTACTGATTTTGTCTTTTAGGATATTCTTAAAATAGAAAGATTAAAAAAATTGCTAAAAGAATGGTGAAACATACTGTCCTGAGTAATTTTCCGATATATACATATATAGAGAGAGAAAATACTACATAAATGTTTCACTTATGAATTGCATTTACAAAAATCATACAAAATGATGCTATAAAAACTTCAATAATAAAGAAATTTAACATTTAAAACAATCAATAATATATTAAATCTGTGAATAATTATACTTCAAATATAACTGAATTATTATCAGTCAATACTTAAGTTTTTTCAAAATTAAAAACAAAAATTCTCCCGAATAAATCAATAACTACAACGGTTTAACGAATTTGATTTTTTTAATTTTATCAGTTAAGAAAATAATTTTTATAAGGCATCAACTACTATAATTAACAGCCAACAATAAAGGCCAAAAACTATATCTGGTATTTTGCTTTGGTGATCAACAAGAACCAGTTTATTAATGTGCACATCCCTAATTTCTTTATCAATTTTGAGAACTGGAATTTCTCAGGAAGGCGTTCTGAAACCATCATGTCACAAGGATATGCATTTGAGTGTCTTACAAGGATCTAACTGAATTGAATTTAACTTAATTTACTGATCATATTATATTGATTACATAATACACAGTACAGAAGTTCCGCATAAGTACCATTAGTACTTGTTCATGAACCTGGTGACTAAAATTATAATATTTATATAATAGTAAATAATTTACAATACTTATACTAGATAAATGTTATGATGAAACAGTGATATCATTTTATCATGTACATTTTGATACTACACACTATAATTACACTGTGGACTATAATATATAGATACTCACCTTTGATTTGATTCACAAAATGTAATTATGCATTATGGACAACTGGTAATGTCTTACAGCAAGTGTTGGAAGTGTACACCATTTTCCTGAAGGCAAAAGTTTGAACTCTTTGCACCATATTTTTTGAAATTATTTCCATTAGCCCTGATTTCCAAAGAAATGTTGTCACAAAATATGGTGGAAAGGGTTCGGACCTGCCTTCAGGAAAATGGTGGTCCACAATGGAATTATAGTATACAGGGTTTGTATAATAAGTAACCGGACTGACCTCAGAAAATTTTTTATTGGCAAAATATGTACAATTTTTC
>JAAAKQ030301398.1:0-26981 GCA_010016005.3 Zanna intricata
TCTCCGACATGGTTGCACCTTCGGTCCAGCTACTCTGTATCACTGAGTACGCAAGCC
Source organism: Zanna intricata (assembly GCA_010016005.3). Lineage (NCBI taxonomy): Eukaryota > Metazoa > Arthropoda > Insecta > Hemiptera > Fulgoridae > Zanna > Zanna intricata. Next base: position 58 of record JAAAKQ030301398.1, read on the forward strand.
CCCCCACCATTGGCAAGTTCTCATGATTCGTAGAGGGAGCTAAAAATCATATGGATTTAATACTAGTAGCGCCATCTATGTGTCAGCCTATGAACTTTTCAGCCCACCTGGTATAGTTTCACAAATCTTTCCCTAGGCCACTCCATTGTAGGCCATTAGGAAAAATATTTCTAAATGAAATCACCTCTGTAAAGTGAACATTGATGATTTAGACAAACAAATACAACCAGTCAATATTATTTTCTGCTAGTAGTATTCTTAATAACATGTTTGCACCATCTTTTGATCTAAAGCAATAAGATATGGGTAAAAAAAGTTGTTTCTAATCATTAATATGTTTGTAAGAAAATTATTAATAAGCTACTAAAAAAAAATACATTTGTTATTGACATTTGGCAAATATTTTTAACACGGTGTAGTAGATTCATAAAATATGTTATTAATGTTATGGCTGGTGTAAACTTGCCCTTAAAGAATTATAATATCTATTAATTATTATAATTTTTGTAGGAAAGTGGTTGTGCCCATGGCATCAGTGCAATATATGCAGTAAAGGAAGAGTGAAACGTTGTACATATTGTGTTAATTCATACTGCCCAAATCATGTTGATGGAAACATTAGACTAGATGATATTTCAGGGCTTGTATGTTCAAAGCATGATGATAAGGTAAATATTAATTCTTGCTTGTGATTTTTTTAATTTTATTCTTTTTAAAACATCATAAAAATTGTTTTATGATCTTTAATGAAGTTTCATATTTGGGTAACTAAAAAAGCATTTCCAAAAAATTAAGTAGTAGGGATGTATGTATTCATTAAAGTGATAACGGTGAACAAAAAATTTATCAGTGGAAATGTTTTCAACATGTAGGCTGGACAAAATGATCTTCAGAAGGAATGAGCCATAATGCTTTGAAAAGAACTGAAAAATTTTATAAATACATAATTACAAAGTCAGTATCTTGTGTTTAATCATAATTATTAAATTACAATTATAAACAAGGTATGGGTGAGGATGGAGATTATCTCAATATTTATTAAAAAATATTTATTAAAGAATTTTGATTAGCTATTAAAAATGAACTGGTTGTAATTGCAACACAGTTGCTACTCAACTTGTTATTCGAGTATTAAAATAACAAAAAGGAATGAATGTCTTAACAGAATTGTGACTGGTATTAAATATGAATCGGATTCATGAGTATAGAGAAGAAGGAATGGCTGATATCTGAACATACACACTAACAAGCTGACACTATTAAACTAAAACATTGCTTTGTTGGTATGAGACTACAAGAGAGTTAGCTGATAATTTATGGTACCATGATATTATCAGAAATGATTGTGATTGCATTTGAGAAATGATTGTGGAGGCTTTAGAAGTCAGTTCAAAACAAAAGCACAGAATGCTCAGAAAGAGGGGCTGTTCTGCAAAACAATTCAAGGCATCATTCCACAGTTTGTATAAATGTTTTATTTTTAATAATTTAGAACATCTCTGCAACCTGGACCTTGCATCGAGTATATATCTCTTCATCTAAATGACTTACACTGTCTAACCATCACTTTAAAACTGATGAAGAGTTTATGTATGGGATTGGTAACTGCTTATGTACTATGGCAGTGGAATTATTCAATGAAGGTCTACAATATAATAATTATCTGAATGTTCGTAGACTATATGGAGAAGTAATGTAGATAATTTGTGTTTAGTAAATTTGTTTTTCTGCTTCCTACAAATTAATTGTAAGTGAATTTTGACATAGTTCTTATCTATTGAAATTTTAATAGTTTTACTTTTGTAAGATTTTTTATTGCGTTAAGTAAACTAAAATGGCGATAAATTTTTTTTTGTTTATAATCTAAAAAAGTACGTAGTGTAATAATTAATTTGTAATTATTCACCTAAAATTAAATTATTCTTAATTCTTCTAAGTACCAAATTCTAAGAGTTTGCTTGTTTTCAGTGATCAGTAGTGACAGATCAAACTTAAATTAATTGATTGCATTTTTCACCGCACTGTGCCAAACTGTTTATACTCATTAAATATTGTTTGGAAAGTTTAGAAAGTTTGCCAAAATTATTTTATAACTTTAATGCAATTCAATTACATATAATGTTACTTTTTTATATTGTTAAAAGAAGTGAGTTTTTAGCAGTTGTTCACTATTATTTTGATGTTTGTAAAGAGTAAACATAGTATAAACTAGTAGATAGCAAGTTAAGGTCATGAATAATATCAGATTTTTCATTAAATATTGATATAAAAATAAAAATTATTAAAACCAAATTTTTTCCTTCTGACTATGGTAGTAGTGGTTGTGATTTATAAAGTGAATTCAGTTTTTAATGGCTGTTAGCAAAATAACAAAAGACTAGTAGAAAAGTAAATTGAACATGCAAAAAAACTTTGCTAAATTATCTGTGACAAGAAGACAAGACATGATTTTTTTGAAATATAGTGTTACTATAAAGATTATAGAAGAATTAAATTTATCTTGAGCATTAAAAATTCTGTTAGTTTTTAAATAAATTTTTAAAAAGAAAAGTCAGCCCTAGAGGTTAGGAATGGAACATAAAATCTCGGTAGTTAGTACGGTTGGCCCAATCCAAAGAATAACTTTTCGTCTGAAATATTTGAGTATGTATGTGTTAAGAGAGGAATTGAAAGCATTTTCAGTTATGAATTGCTATTCACCATGCAAACGGTTATTAGTCAAGGTGAAAGAAATATTATTAAGACTAATAATGTAATTGCATTTTTATTACTTTTTAATAATTTTATTTACTAATTATTTATTTTAAATTTTAAACCTTAAATAAGTTTTAATTTATCTATTATAAAGTTTAATGAATAAATTTTTCTCCTACAGGTCGAATCTAAAATGAATGTGAGTGATAGTAAAAAATCTGAAACTGAACAGCTCGGTGTTGAAGTTGACCCTAATATGGAAGTGGATGAAGTTTCAAACTGTGAAGATCAAAATGAACTGGATATTGTTTTAACCAATGAAAACATCTCCATTTCAGCTTCTTCACCAGTTCCTCCTTCTCTGACTTCTGATGTCAGCAATAAAGATCATGTTGAAGATAATGGTAGTTGTGTTGAGGAGAATGAAGTCAAAGAAAAGGATGAGGTAAAAGAAAGTTTTACAACTCAACTTGAAGAATTAACTGATTTAACTGTAACTAAGCCAACACGTGAGTATAGGAATAAACGTCTGAAGAGTAATTCTGATGCAATAAATGGTGTAACACGAAGTGTCGGCACATCCCGTCGTCAGCGTCCTGTTTCAGTTGACAGTCTGATTATGTTAGGCCCTGATAATAAAAATTCTACCACTGTCTCATCCACTGATACTGAGGTAAATAGGGAAGTTGTTAAAAATTCAGTTGAAGAAAAAGAGTTAAAACAAAGTCAAGAAAGTAATGTATTAATAAATGAGATTAAAAAATCGAATGAAGATGATGAAACGAATGAAGGTGAAAAATTAGTTAAAAATAATAGTGTAAATGAGATATTACTAGATAAGGATAAGAAAATGGATGTAAATTCTGGTAAAAATTACACTTCAAAAGAGTTTATTGAAGAAAACAAACTAAGTGATCATTGTTCATTACCTAAAGATAATTTTCCATCAGAGATTAAAGAAAGTGTTGATGTAGGGATTAATAAGGGCGTAACATCGGTTAAAAGTGAAGTTTCTGTAATTGAAAGGAAAGAAGTAGTTACAGATAAAATAGTAAATGAAACTGAAACCACTCAAGGGAAGATAGAATTAGAAGATAAACCTTGTATCGAGTCAGATGCGACATCTGCTGTTACTGATAGTCAACAAGGTATTGACAGTTCTGAGAAAACTCACGATTGTGAAATTGTGTCTGAAGATACCAGGATAGAAGAAAGTATTGAAATATATAATGATGAGGTGTCGGTAATTGAGAAATTGAAAGACGATAAAATCTTGATTACTGCTGATCATGAGAATAATTTAATCGCGTCTTCTGAAGATACTTTATTAAATTTTAATAGTAATAAAAAGTCTTCTCTAGTTGTGATGCCTCAAAGTACAGATCATGTAGAAAAAGTAGAGGAAGTGAACTCAGAAGAAAATAATGATGAAGTTACTTCTACAAAGGATGACATCAATGTTAGACCTGATTGTGATAAAAATGAAAATACCACCAAAAAAATTCAAGATGAAAATGTTTTACCGGATAACAGTGACACGAGTGATTCAGATTTAAATCAAGAAAATTTGATGGTGGAATGCTCGAAAATTGATTTGGTTGTTAATAATAGTAATATTTTACAAACTGAACAAAGTGCAACGACCGAGTCTGATGACTCTACAGTTACTAAGGATATAGTAAATTGTGAAAAGGACAATGATCTTTTGGTGAACGGTTCTTGTACTGTAAATGCTAGTCCTCCTGTTGCAGTTTGACAGGAAGAGTAGTTCAGTCCTTGTATTATTATTATTATCTTTAATATAAAAGTTTTTAATTTTAAATTATATGATAATGAAGTAAAGATATTAAAAATAGTGTTTTTTACTTTTTTATTTGGAGTTTATTTACTGGAGTTGATATTGTGCACTGAAATAAATACAGTGTATAATTTTTTTTTTAATTTTATTATTAATGAGCATTGAGAATGAATCATTGTTGTATGTTGCATGCTTGAAATTTGTATTCCCTTTCTATGATTATTATTTTTACATGGTATAATTTAGTTTAATATCAGATGTTTGTTTATTGTAAAAATATTTTGATATTATTGCATTAAAAAAATATAACAGTATATTTCTTCTTTTTTCTTATTTGGTCTTGATCAGTTATTCTGCATTGTAAGTAATGAATATTTTGCACTTATTGTAGATTGCCAAAGATTGTAAAATGTATATTATTGTTCATAAAAATGTATTGGGTAATCCAAAAGATAATCCATATTTATATAAAATTTAGCAGTATAAAATAAAAACTATGAATTGTTATTGAACTTATATGTGTTTAATTAATATTAAAAAAAAAAACCTTGATTGTTTATTTTTTGGTTATTTTACTGCATTGTTCTGTTACTGTTAAATTCTATTATGTTAACAAAATTTATCTTCAAAAATTATAATAGGAATATTTGTTATACTTGTTACTGTTATTAACTGTACATTTCATTTAATTAGTTAATTATAAAAAGTATCTTTCATTTATATCACTGTACCATGAAGTAAAGTTATTCGAATAACACTGAGATTACTTTTATGTTTACTGTTGGGATTCCCTGATGTTAATTATTGTTAACGTGCTCATTTTATTTAATTCAACTACTTTAATAATGAAGAAAATTGTTTTTTTGCAATGAATAACAGTAAAATATTTGTTATTACATTCTTTTAAAAGTATACTGATACTGTATATAGTTTTATACTGCTTTGAATTTTATAATTTATTCAGATCTTGAACAGATTTCGATTTTTTTTTTTTCAGTGAAAGCTTTGTTATAATTACATTTTCAGACTTACTTAAAAGTTTATTGTCACTAAGCTAATAGTCATTTTAATGTTATGAATGACATATTATATTGCCCTCTTTATTATTATTCTTCTTTATGTCGAGTTTATTTAGGTATCCATTATGTTGTTTTTATAGTCATTGAATAGCTTAACGGTGGAGATCAGTACTAATCATAAAGTGATTCCAATTGTATCTGGACAGTGATTTGCTTTTTTAACAGCTTCCGGTATATCCAGAGTTATGGTATGTGATAATTTTCTTCTTTTATTTGTATAAAAATTTTTTTTTTTTAGAATCTAATGTTTCTGGTTACAGTAATAACTAGTCCCTCAAAAATTGTTTAATTTATCAAAATGTAGCTCAGTTACAGCTCATAGTCTGGCATAGTTTGTGTCTATTTCCTCTGTATGTGCTAAAAAAAAATTAGTTTTTGATGTATATTAAATCTTGGTTGAATTAATTTTTTTTAATTTTTCTATCAGAACTTTATTGTGCATTTTATTTTACGATTTGGATTGTGATTATAGAAAGATTAAAAGATGCATTTTTTAACTGAGATGCTTTATCATTACTTGTCAATTTTTCCTATTCAGTTAGATACTTGTTCTAGCCCAAAGGCAGTGCTATTCTGTCAAGTTTCATAAGTAGTGGATAGTTCAATTCCTAGGGTATTGAACTTGAGAAGGGATAAGGTAATGAGAGGAATGAAGGGGAAGATGATCAATCTACATTGAGGAATTGTGGCCCTTCTCAGAAGATTGGAATAATTTAAAGACCTTTTTTTTTTTTGTAATAATTAATAGTCAATTAATTAATGGATAATAATAATTATCGTACAGTATACTTAAATAAACAATTGTAAATCATATTTTATCAATCGTAATTTTATGTAATGCTCTGATAAAAGTATTTTGAAATCCTTAAGTCTGATGAAAGCTGTAGACAGATATAGTGGATAAAAAGGGTTTTGTGCCTTCCTTATAACCCAAAAAAATTTTAATTTATGATAACATAATTTTGAATTTTGATAATTTTATTGTTTTTTAGTTTTACATATTCTCATCAGAATTGAAATTTTTTTTGTAGTAAATAATTACATTATGAGACTCAGATTAATAAAAAGATCACAAATATAGGGACTAAATACAAAAGTGACTAGGTAATAGTTTAACAGACTTATCTAAATAAATTAATCAGTCAGATATTCCTGCTATTAAAAAAAAAAAAATTATCAACCATTTTTCAGTTATTGGCATCTTTAATATTAGTCATTTTTTAATTTTTAGATGTAGCTTAATTTCTTATTATTTTTTTTTTTATAGTCTGATGTTTCTTTGTTGTTATCATTATTGTATTAATGATTTTTTTTATTAAAACCTATATGAAACAACATTACATTACATATTATCATTTACATTATTAAAAAGTAAAAAATTGCATTTGTACAAAATAGTTGTGAATGAAGATGTAGATTGCAATAAATTTAAAAAGTACTTTGAGTATGAAAACAAAAAAAAAGAGAATGGAAAAAAAAATTTTAAATATAACATGATACTTATTAATAAAATCTAATTAGTTAAATAACAATAAATTTGGTACTTATTCTTAGCTATTGAGCTTAACCTTCTGTTGCTTGATAATAACTTTTTGTTTGTTATTCTTCATGTTCTTTATATAACTACTTACATGGTAACATTTCAGTTAATTTCAATCTTCTGTTTGAACTTAATTCTTTATTTGGTGGGTGTGTCTAACTGGTCAATTTTCACTCCTTTATATGTACTCTTCAAGATAAAATCATCTTATTTCTCCATTATTAATTACTTATGATTTTTACTTTTCTCCATCAATTCGTCTGTAATGGATACAAGTTTTACAATTTAGACAGCTAGATTTCTTCAGATTCTTTTCTGTAAATCTTTGTCACTAGAATTACTATTTTCTTATCATTGAATCAACTATCTGTTCCATTTTATAATCATTCTTCTAATAATAAGCATTTATATTTCTAACTGAATCACTTATATTTGTTATGCTTTTTTTTTTGTTCTGTAATTTTCCCAGGATGGATTAATTCTGGAAATTTTTTATTGCACAAAACAAATAACAATACAGAAAACATTATTTCTTATAACTTTTTTGATTAGTTGATAGAATTTTATGTAAGAAATGTTTATGAATTAAATGGGATTATTGGATGCAATCCCTTGTTTTCTGAAAGGTTAATTGTTCTAATTATAAGCCTGAAGACTTGTTCAAGTAATACCCGCAGTTAATTATAAGGAGATTTCTTAATTTTTTTGTTAATATCTTAATTACCTTGAAAATACAGCATTAAATTAATTACTTGTTCAAATGTATAATTTTTAAAGCCATTAAATATAAACTAAACCCTAATATTTAAAACTAAAAGGTGAATAAATTGTGATTTTAAATTCAAAGCAATACTATGAATGTTAATGTTCAGTTATAATTACATTCTAATAACAATAAAATGATTTCTATTAACCAAGTTTGTTTCATAATCTCGTTTCATTAAAACAATTTATAATTTGTATTATCTTGTAAAATACATTCATCTTTGCTGATTATTTATATAATGTATAATTAATTAATTTTACTTTACCATGAAATATAAGATTTTCAGTGTTCCTTATTACATTTTCTTTTTCTTTAATTTAAAACTATTGAGTTCATTTAAGCGTATAAAGTATATGAGTTTTTTATAATATGCATACTCATGATTTTTTTTTACAAAAAAATTTATATTAATTTTATTTCAAGCATTTTGTAAATATGTTATTATATTAATTTAACATTTGTGTTGTGTTATTGCCATACAACAATTATATGTAATCACATTGTTATTTGTTATACAATTGTATATTGTATTTTTATTTTTTTGTAATCGTTTTAAATAGATATATAAATCAGATAATTTCAAAATTCATTGTATTATCGATTGGTCTGTCTGTTGTATAAAAGACATCTGTTTCTATCAGAAAAAATTATTTATCCAAAAACAACAAATTTTTTGTGTTGATTGACATGCTAATTTTATGATTTCATCTTATTTACTTCTACATGCAACTGAAAACCTACAGCAATTGCTAGGGAAATTATCCAGTGAGATTGTTTTTTTTTTTTTTACGTATAACAAAATAACACTATCGTGACAAATTTTCTTGTGGATTGTTATTGTAAATTTATAGGAAAAGAATGGGTGTAGGGAAGTATTCCCTTCTAATCAGTAGAAATACTGCAGAATAAAAAATAAATATTATATGTTTTTAATAATTCTATTTTTTTTTAATTGTTTATTAAAATGTTTATAGTGTTTAAGTATTAGCTTGTTGGTAACATTTAATGTTTAGCATGTAAATTAGTGGCATCAACTGGCATGGTAGAAACCTTAAAAAATTCCTACAACATTCTGTAAACTGAAACTCCATCATTCTTAATTTCATTGATCTATGGGAATCGGTTTGTTAAACGTGAGTTCAGCTGTTTATTTCATAACTCTCAGTTTCCTGATATGTAAGTTATTGTGGTATTGCAGAAATATCTATTTATCAGGATGTGTAATTCAGTTTTGTAAATCTCAATGTACAGAATTTTACAGGTGACACTAAAAAAGTACCCGTTTTAGAAATAATTTTTGTTTTTGAAAGTACAAAGCATTTATCTATTGAAATTATTTTAATTTTAATAATAATAAGGAATCTTGTGTGATACTGGATTGATTCTTGCCTTAAGAACAATGTTCTGACCATTTTTTCTCCACACTTGTCATTATTGTTTAAAGTTGTCCTTCATATTCTAAAGATTTTCTGATAGGAGAATTGACTCTCTAAATGTAACTTTCAGATTTTCAATCGTAAAGTACTGTCACTTATTTAAAAGATCTTGTCTCCATGTTATCTGTTTTTAATGTATTAAAGCTGTAATAAAAATGATTAATAATTAAAACATGATAGTAAGATGTAGTTAAATTTGAAAGTTAGTCAAATAACTTAATACAAAGTAAATTAATTGGAAATATAAATTTTTAGGTAAGATATGAAAATACACTTTCTGAAAATTAGTTCATTAATATTTTGAAATTCCATGAATAAAGAATTTTAATAAGCATATAGTTCTAATTCCTTATCACTTCATTTTTTTAGACGATTTGTTAAAAATGACATAATCAGTTACTTTTTTGTCAATAATGGCCACAAAGTAAACAAATAAATAACATTTTTTTCATTTGTTCAATAAATTTTTCTGATCAAGTCATATTATCAGAATCAATTGGATTTTGTAGGGGTTCTTTACAAAGGCTGCAGGTAAGATTAATTATAATTAAATTTAACATGTAGGTGCACTTTTGCTCATTCCTCTTATGTTTTTATTAAGTAGAGATTAGGATTTATTTTTCATATGAAGACAGATCTCATCTTTCCTCTCATAATATTGAGAGGATATTTTTACTTGATCACTGACCCTAAATATTATAAAATCTGACATTGATCACTTTTAAAAAAGAAAAATCATTGCAGTCTTATACTCAAGCTAATTTGGTATTATAAATTTTATTAAACTATTTTATGGTCTTTTTAGCCTTAAAAAAAAGTTAATTAAATATGTGTAAACTTAGGTTTGTACTATATTAAGATTTTTACTGTGTAACATATCGTTACTCATTGAGATTATGTTTATCCCGAGCATCGTGAATATTATAGAATATGTGTCGCACAGTTTAAAAAAAAGTTTAGATTCTAGGCAAAATTAAACAAGTAATATGCCTGTTTATATAATACATTTAAAAATTTTTCATTTATAATGTCAGCGTTTTTCTTAAAATAGAATATGTTATACTTGTATTACTAGCATTTAACAGTAATATATATATACATTTTTTTATACATATAATTTGTGTGCATGTGCACGCACACACATTAACACAGCTGTTTAAAAAATTCTTCATTTACTTACCTCATCATCATCATTAAATTTTTCCAGTTAACTTTATTAATTTAATACGGTAGTTCTAAATAAACAAGTAATGTAAAAAATTAAGAGGGAGGGATATGAATTCACAACATCTGTAAAAGACACATGTTAATTAAACCACAATAATATATCTCATCATAATTTTCAACAACCCATACAATCTTATCTATAAAAAAAAATAATTTTTAACAAATAGCATATGAGATGATTTATAAAATTATTATTTGTGAAACATAATTTAATGTGTTTTTTGTGTATGTGTGCGTTTGTGTGCATAATTATGTATTTCTTTAATTTCTGTTTAACCTGAATTTTCTGTGGGTTGGGAAAGTAGCTACTTTCTGAGCCTACTGTTAGTAGCATTACATCACTGGAGAGCAGTTTTGTTAAATCAAATGTAACTTATAGGTGCAGTTAATATCTGATTAAGATGATAGATCAGAAATATACTATGTAATTTACTTAATCATTTAAATTTACCATGTTATAAAAGAAATGTTATTTAAATGTGGCATTGTATTATAATTTTTTTTATTTTTGAATTTATGTTTGTTGTGTAGACGTGTATTACCAAAATATTTACTAATCAAATTTTTCAAAAACTATTTTATCAGAGTATATTGGACAGTTATCTGTTAGATAAGCTATAAAGTGCAACATCATACTTTTTAAGAATAGAAATTTAAACCAATTAAAAAGTGATTTATGCTATGATTGAAATTGTGTTGGGTCGTTTGCATGTATCCTTTGCATACCGTTCATGCATTCCCCTTTATGTGCTCTACCATATTGTAAGTGGTATATGATTGTTATTAATATATTTCATTTAAATATGTATTTGTTTGTTCGTAAGTTAAAAAAACATTTTTTATTTTAAAGAATCAAAATACACATGATTGAAATCCGTTGTGTCAAGATCATTTGCATGTGTCCCTTTTACGACCTTTCATGTATTCCATTTAAGTGGTATGTAATTGTCAGTTTATTTCATTTATATGTGTATTTGTTCGTTCTTAAGTTAAAAACAGTTTTTATTTTAAAGAATCAACATATTCATATAACCAGAATTGTTTTGTTACTGACACAGTATTTATAATTTACTCCTAGAAATAAAAAAGTAAATTTAAAAATGGCAAATTATGACTTAAGCAAATAAATTTGTTTCCTTAAAATGAACTTTCCTTGTCTGATGTATATAGTTATTGTGATTAATATCAAAGTTGTTCAGTTGTGTTTTCTATTTTATGTTTCTTTTTTTTTTTTCTTTTGAGGAAATCAAATGATGGGGTGTTTCACTGCAAGCTGTAGCTGTAGTTCTGTATCTACTTCAGACAAATATTGTGCACTTATTATGAAAAAGAATATATGACTGCGGTAACTTAATGAATGGATTAAAAAAATTGTAAATGGAACAATTTTTTTAATCGTCATAATATTTTAAATGCTCTGTTTGCTTGAAGTAAAAGTACTTTATATAATCATTTGTTTTAGTGTGCTTTTGAACTCCAGTCTTTTTGATAGTCATTAACACTTTATTTACTTTATTAGGTTAGACAAGTCCTCAGCTATGAATGCATAATGCAACTGAAAGAAAATTCTGTTATAGTTTTAATATTACAAAACATTTTATGGACTACCTGTGTAGATTTGGTTTACTTATTTAATAATTTTGTGTATAACAATTTTAAGTCTTAAATTTTATATATTTTATTATACAATAGTAGTTTTAATTCAAATTTATTTTGTATTAATGGAATTACAAAGTAAGGCAAATTTTCATTGTAATTTACTCTGTTGAACGATAAATTGTGTGTAAAAAATGATAATACTGTAATAACATAGACAATTGATAAATAATATAGACAAAATTATTACTGTTCTGGCTACTTAGAAATAATAAACAACTATTGCATTCCATATTTCATTTACATTATGATGTAATTGTTTATGTCATACCCTATTTATTATAATACAGTGTTCCAAAAAAAAATTTTTTTTTTTTTTTTATTAATAAAATTAATAAAGTGCATTAATTAAAAAAGTAAATAAAAATTACATTACATACTTACAACATGAGGTAAAATTAAAAAAATAATAATTTACATTAAAATAAAAAAAAGACTGCAAAATGGGTAGTAATATGAATGAAGTACCTGCTGAGAATATGGAATTTGAACAAAGATTGGGAAAGTTTTAGTTTAATTTAAATTGAGCATTGTAAATGAACTGTATTTTTGGAATTGGAATGATAAACTAATACTAATAATTATACAAAGTAGTAATGTTAGCAAATAAAAAGTAACAAAAAAGGAGAAAATTATGATTGTTAAGATAATAGGTGAGGTAAGAATCAGTTTAAAATAATGTTGAAATCTAATATTTTTCAATCCTAGTAATGCACTGTTCATATGGCATGATGGACAGTTGTGTCGTCCCCAGTGTGTTGCCAACAATCCCATGAAAAATTTATTCAATATTGACATAACATCAAATGCCATTTTCGTGTATCAGTTTTATTGTTAGCCATTAAAAATAAATGTATATTGAAGTTATTTATAATTTAATTAATTTATTGTATAGATTATAACATAAAATAACAAATTCTTTGACTTGCATTATATTTTGAAGAAAATCATCAATTCAACTGGTACCTTGTTTTCACAGTTTTTTAGGTTCTAAAACAAGATTAATAACAATTCTTTATAAGTTCTAATTTGTTAAAAGTTACAAGTAATTTTTATTGAATAATTCACTTGAGCACCAGATAGGCATTTCATTAGGGCACAGATATCTTCACTTAGATTCAGTCCAAGATGATTAGGTAGCAATTTTAAAACTTAATGAACTTTAAAATTAAAATTTTTGTCTATTTGGATGTCATTGTTTTTGGTTTGTTGCATTTTTTATGTTTCTTACCTGGATTTTAATATGGGTTCTTACTAAAGAATATAATCTCTTTTGTTAATCAGGGTTTCTCCTTTCATTGAATTGAGATTGGAGCCGAGTTATAAAAATAAATAATATTGAAGCATTGTTCAGTAGCCTACAACAACAGAGCAAGGTGCTAATATAAAAAAAAATTATGGTAATTAATAATAAAAGCACCAACAAAATATTTTATTTGTAATGAAATGAACTTACAGAAAAAATAACTAACAATAACTACCCTGTAAATATAGTTAATAAAATTATTTACAATTAAAAGTAATAGTACAAGATGTGGCAGCTGATCTCTTCAGATATCAGTTTTTCTAATGAAACTTTGTTTAAATTAATGATTAATTCTAATTTAATATGTTACTGCCAGGTTGCCTAGAAAAAATTAGCTTCAATTAAATACATTGTAATTAATTTATTTTAACTAACTGCAACAATATTAAAAAAAAAATTAAATTAGATGTCATTTGAAAGTTAATGATGTGAAGAATGTAAATAAAAAAAATGGTTGCCAGTCCATCAGCCACAACCTGCAAGTTGCCATGTGTAAACAGGAGTGTTATTGTTAATTATTTACGCTCGTGTTTTTAAAAAAAAATTATATACTTAATTGTTTAATTTTTTCTCATACACGATAATGCATGGTTGCCTGCAAAATAATGGCTGCAGTTAGTGGTTGCCATTATTTGAACTAATTACTTTCAGTCTGGGTGAGTGTGAAGGAAAGAGAAGGCTTCATGTTGTAAACAAGAATGCAGCACAACTATGTATATAGTTGAATATATAGAATATATGTATAGTATATTTATTCTGTTTTTTTTTTTTTCAAATAAAGATGGTGACAGTCAATTTTAGTAATTAATTCAGATAATGGCAATCATTACTTGCAGCCATTTTTTTTTACAGACAACCATATGTTATCGTGTACAGAAAAAATTAAGCTTCAATTTAATACATAATTTTTTTTTGAAAAACATGATGAGGATAAGTAATTAACAATAACATCTGTTTACATCTGGCAATTTGAAGGTTGCAGCTGACTGAGAGCTGACAATCATTTTTTTTTAATATTCTTCATATCATTTTCTTTCAAATGACATTTAATTTACTTGAAAAAATATAGTGGCTAATTTTTGCTAGACAACCCTGCAGTAATGTATTAAATTATAATTAATCATTCTATTAAATCAAGTTTCATTAAAAAAAAACAGATACCTGCAGAAGTCAGCTGCTGGATCTTTGACTATAACATTGGATCTCTGAGAAGTTTAGATAAGTAATAATTCATCATTTACGCCTGCTGCAAGAAATTTATCAGTATATGTTTTTATATAGATATGACTATTACAAATAAAGCATAATAAAAACTGTGTAGCATCAAAATAAAAAAAGATGAATTTTAATTACATAATGTAACATTTTTGCTTTAATTTGTTTAATTTCATAAAGTTGCTTTATTAAAAAAAAAAACATTTATATATATATATACACATCTTCTAATTATTAGTTGTACTTTTTCAATAACAATTTTTTATTTAGAATTTTGTTGATGGTTAGATTAACAAAATGAAGTCACTTCATATTGTGAATTTTATGAATTTCAAAAGTTAAATTATATTTTTAAAAAAATACTTAAATGTAACCTAGATTTCTTAGCCATCTCATATTAGATTATGTTTATGTAGAATTTAATCCATTCTATGACTGTAAAAATACATGCGGTTAATGCAGATATCTGCATTTTTTTTTAATAAATTTGATTTTATACAATTTTCTGAAGTTAAACAAATTACATATGTATTATATAGTATATTTTACTTGCAAAATTAAAAAGATTATTAAACGCTATTTTTTTTAATATATTTAAAAATTTCCCATTGTGACAACAATTGATCCGATTTTTTTATTGCTAAACACTTGAACAAATATTAAACTGTGGAAAACCATTTAGGAAAAATAAAATATCACTTTCTCAAGTCTATATTTCGGTGTTTTTAAATCTAGCAAATGAAGGATTCATTTTTAATACTTGTTTTTAATCTAATTGTAAGTTAAAAAATTCAAAATGTAAAGAATTTAAAATTTATTATTTTATATCCTTTTAGTTTTATTTAAATTATGGATATTCTATAGAAAATACTATGCATATCTAAAAAAAAACCTTTTTGCATGAACTTGAAGATTAGAAATTTGCATCTTTATAAAAAAAAAATTAAAGAAACTATGTCTAGAATGAAAAAAAATCCTTTTATGCATTCCATAAAGAGTCTTTATCATAAATTTTTCAATTTTTTTGGGTAAAATATTTTAAATACTTGTACTGAAATGATTTAAGGCTTTATATCATTACACTGTAACTACCAATACTGAGCAGTAGTGATGATGAAACGCTGAAAAATATTTTCATGTCATTCATTTTGATAATTTAATTTCTAATTGAAAAATTTACTAATTGAGTTATTTTGAAATACTTACAGTTGGACCAACAGAGCAACTATCTTTAAAAATAAAAAAGTCATGAATAAAAAATGTCCATAGCTTAGTGGATAAGAAAATAAAATGAATCAAATTCCTTTTGTAAGGTTTCTCATAGTCTTACAAGTTGCTGTCCTTTGATTACTTAAATGTCATAAAAAAAATTAACAAAAAAATACTAGCAATTATTATTTCAACACTTTAGCAGCATCATGAGCCTTCATTACTGGTGACTACAAGACATCACTGAACTCCATTAAGTAGAGAAAGCATAATTACATTTCAGAAAATTGTGTTATAATAATAATTGTTACTATTTTCTTGTTAATTTTTTTATGATATTAAAAGAAATCTGGACAGGGAACTTAGTAATACTGAGAATCCTTATAAAAGTAATTTGATTAATTTTATTTCCTTATCGACAAGTCACGGACATTTTATTTTTAGAGATAGTTCCTCTTTCTTCCAGTTGCAAGTACTACTAAGCATTAAAAAAAAATTGTAATAAAGCTTAATTATATACAGAGTTTAATATATATTATAAACCCTGGCTTCTATAGTTAAAAATGATAATAACACAGTAAAATAGTTATAAAAGAATGAAATTAAATAAAATTTAAAAAATTTGTGCAGTATTGAAAGTAATCTTATCAATTTATCTGAAATGTGAAAACATGGTTCTAGGTAAAGGGGAGGAGGGTTGTATCCTTACAGTAATTTTTGAGAACAATTTATTTCAGTTAATTCAATTCAAACTATATGTTCAGTATTGGTTTAAATTTGTTAATAATAAGTTTCAGGCAAGAGAAGTTTCATGGTATTAATAAAATACCCAAAATTGCAATTACTATTATGTTTTATTAAAAAAGAAGAAAATTGTTGTAGAATTGTAACTGCTGTATTTATTTTATAAATAAATAGCTTTGTTCTCTTAAAAACAATCTTATACTATTTAATGACATAACATTTTTATATCAGTTAGGAAAATTATTTTTTTTAAATCTGATGTGGGCACTACATGACTTCCTTGTTCACCTATTAAACTACATATACACATTTTTAAAAATAAAAAGTACATAAAATTTTACTTCATTAATAACTTGTGATACTTTTTCATATTTTTTTTTTTATTGTTATTATTGAACTATTATTTATCTAATTTTTTTGTTTACAATCAGAGGTTAATAATTATTAACAAATCAGTATATTTAATTAAAAAAAAAGGAGATGAAGTCTGATTCGAACTGATGTGTCTTCTCCATGTAAGATCTAGGTATTTCATTAATTAAAATGTTATTTGGCTATAACTATGAAACCAATGAAAATAAGTATCATTTATGATATATCATTGAAAAGCTCTCAATGAGGGCTTATTACTGCAGTTAAGAAAAAGTCCAAAATCTAATTTTTTTGGAATTTTGGGCTTTTTTGGATACATTTGGTTCAGTCAATTGCAATCAAAATGGGAGATGCACAACTAGATGTTATAACAGCCATAAATCCAAAATTTCAACATCCTAAGGCTAATCATTTTTGAGTTATGCGAGATACATACATACATACAGATGTCATGCTGAAGCTAGTCAATTGGATTCAGGGGTCAAAATGGATATTTCCGTTGAAATCTGAAAACCTACATTTTTCGTGAACACAATACTTTCTTTACTTTGCACAAGGAAGTAAAAAAACACATTTTGTAAATAAAAAAATTATTTTTTGACAAAAAATTTGTACATTTAAAATGAAAGAAAGTAATATTTTGATGAAAATATGATAAAATTGTCCAGGGATTGAAAATTTGGCTTTAAAAAATAAAAGAATGCACTAAAAATTTTCTATTCTGTAAATCAGAAACATAGATCACCTTTGGATTTATTACCTGTAAGTTACAACTCCCACTCTCAGAGATTGATTTGCCTGCACATTGTATGGGCTATAACTGTTATGATGTGTTAAAGAGGTTAAAAAAAACAGTTTAAATTTTTTTCGTTGAAGATTTTTATTTTCCTTATTAAATTATTATAAAATGTAGGATAGCTGATTTATATACTCAGCTTCTTTATTTTATTCAACATACTTGATGTGCTTTATAATTTTTAATGGCGTAATCTACTACAGGTACAGGTGAAATAGCATCCATTTTTTTTAATTTTAGTTAATTGTTTACTAAAAAATGGACATTCACATTTTAGTTTACTCTTCATTTCCTAGATTTTAACATCAAGACATTTCTGCAGAATCATCTGATTGCATAGAGATGATTCTGCAACACACCCAGAACTTTAAAAAATTAGTTTTTATGAAAAAAATGTTTTACCTAATTTCTATGACAGTAGTTCCCTGCCATGTTACCATGATGTGATGTGTACTGTACAGATACTATTTGCAATTATTAAATTCTCATTAAATAAATTATTAGAATAATTAACATATTTCCATACCCTAGTTATAGTAACTGTAGTCATATCTTCAGCTACAGTTATACTGTAATTAACAACAAAGAATATCTTCAAAAAATTTTAATTTTAGAAGCTGAAATTTTGCTACTGAATCACATAGGATTGAGATAGTAAGTTAAGCTCTAAGTATAGATGTTTAGATATTGGTAAGTGATTATTCTAACTCGGATAAAATAGTGATGAAAGTTGAATACTCTATTAATTTGACTGGAGTTTATGAAACAAGCCTCTGCAGACATATCAACCAAAAAAGAAAAAAGTGCCCATGTTTTTAAGACCAGGGTAAACTACTTAACTATTCTTTAACAGTGCAAAGGAATAAACAAATTATTCCATTAAAATAGTATCATTTAATTTTTTGTCAAGGTACACTGATGATAAAGCTTCCTATAGTTTGCTCAATGCAGCTTTGTTGTGTTAAAGGATCTTATGATAATTCCAGTAACCAATTAGGCTGTTACAGTGTGGTGCTACAGTACTAATTAGCAGTAAATGTTAGAGTATTTAAAAAGTACTGATGATTAGTGTAATACATTTTGACTTAATTTTTAACTGCATTATTCTTTGTACACGGTCTGATTCACAAATGAAAGGATATATATCATCAAAATTAACTGAAAATTCAATTCAAAATAATTGAAAATTCATTTGTAGCTTTCCTTCTTTTTATAAAATTTTTTACTAAATAATCTTTGTGTTCCATTCAAGTTTCTATTTAATTATAAGCAGTGAAAAATGTAATACAAACTTTTATCTTTTAAAATTGCCTTTCTTCAGTGGGACTGTATTTTGACAGGTATCAGAAAACAGCAATCTCCATGATGATCTGTCCTGAGCTTTTCTTTAAAATTATAGTATACTTGTCTCCCAAATCGTTCAACATTCCTATTCCTCTTCCTATCACACCTGCAATCCTTTCTTCAATTGTTACTTTTTGATTTCATTCATGTCTTAAGATGTGGCCTATTAAATTAGCTTTTCTTTTTCATATTGTCATAAACATACGCCTACTATCATTTCTATTTGACAAGACCTGATCATTATTACCCTCTTGCCAGTTGATACTTGACAATTTCCTCTGTAACCACTTTTCAAAACTTTCCAGTTATCAAGTTTTTTTTTTCTTTATAGTCTGTGTTTTTGCACTATTTTTTTTATCACTATCCAAACAAAACATCTTACAAATCTCTTTCTCAGACCATTAGGTATACTTTTTGCTGTAAGCAGATGTCTAACCTTGCTGAATGCAATTTTACCATTCACATTTCTACTTCTAAATTCCTCAGTGCAACTTCCATCAAACTTTACTGTGCTACCAAGGTATTTAAAACTTCCTTAGTTCTAATTTTTTCTCCTCTATAGTAATCTTTGTTGCACCATTAGATATTTCCTTGATATTCCAGGAATAAAATGCCAATGTGGCTTTTAATAGATCAGTTCATATAGATAACTGATATTAAATTATACTGTGTGCAGTTTCAGTACATGCTGTTGGTATTTGTTATTATTGCAGTTTCAGTACATGCTGTTGGTATTTGTTATTATTGATGACATAGCATCATCTTATGTCTCAAGAAAGAAAAGAATTACTTTTTTTAGTTTAGTATATAATTGGGAATACAAATTCAGATACATTGAAATATAGATAACTATTCTTCCCTCAAAATAGTCACCTAATAAAGAATGTGTAAAGGGTTAGTAAGTTTGTTTTGTTGATTATTATTTTCAAGTTGAAGTTTAATTAATTGATTATTCTTCAGTGTAGATTTTGAAGTCTTATTAAATAAAAAGTTTTTTTTTTATTTGTTAAAGTTATTTTCTTACTGTTTACTAATTATTGTTGTTAATGAGTATAATTAATTTGTTACGTATATATTAAAAGGAAGATATGTTTTGGTTGCAAATGAGTAATGTTTTTAGAGCTGTATGAAAATTAGTTCCAGACACTGAGTTATAACTCCAAATCAAAGACAATGTTGCCATGATGGGTACTACTATCTGATTAAATGTTGTTTTTATGTGCAATCGGGTTTGAAGATAAATAGCTTGTTAGATTTTTTTGAATTATACAATTACAAATGTATATCATAAAATATGTTACTTGATTGATTAAATATATGTCAGATCTCATTCAATTAATTTTTAAGTTACATTTAAAATAAGTAAATATTATTAGACATCTGATTCTGGTAAATTAATTGTAATTCGTTATATTCATAATAATATTGTTTCAAAAATCATATTTTAGATTTATTTTTATTATATTGCATGGTGACTCAGATGTGAACATAAGATAAGTTAGAAGTTTCATTTAAATGTAATCTTAAAATTTATTTTTGTCTTCAGTTATCTGACTGATTTGATTCAGCTCTCCGCAATCTTATACTGTAACTGATTTAAGATTTGATAGGGAATTACTTTTCCTACCAACTTCAACATTAAGTTTTTCATTTTTTAATAATGTTTATGAAGACGATATATCTGCAACAAGTTGTGGTTTTTATGAATTAAGTGTTATAAATTAAGCATTAAAGTAAACTTATGATGTGCAAATTTTTAATCTTATTTTTTAATTTATTGTTACATGATAAATGTAGGTGCAGTGTCACTGTATTCCTTTAGGATAACCCTTTTTCATATTTTGTGAGCTTCATAAGCTGAAATTAATACTTCAAAATCTGAAATAGTTAGAGAAAGGTTTTGATTAAAAAATCAGCACCCTAAAAGATCTGACCTCAAAAACGATTTTATTTATTTAAAAAAAAATAAATTCGCTTACATAAAGCATCTTTTTGTGAATTGCTAAATCAATTCCTTTCTTGCTTGTACATTAGTAATTTTGTATTGATTGAATTTGATATTGTATTTTCATCAACTTTTTTGTGTTTACTACTAATGGTTTATAGTCATCGATTATAATTTTTTTTGGTGTTGTCTAAAGCAAATATTTACAGCATAGTTTTTTCTCTTACAGTAGTTCTCATTACAGTGTTTTAGTCTCATTATGTCCATATGTAAATGATTTTATGTAGATGTGCATGTTGAAAGATTTCTGCCTAATATTGTTAATGGATGCATTTGGAATTGAGAAACATTTATTTATTTTTTTATCCAAAGGATAGTTGTATCATACAGATAACAGTTTTAATATTTTTGTTATTTCTTGATGACAATAAGTAAGTATAAGATAGCATTATTTGATTTGCCCATTAAATCATTAAAATTATACCATTTTAAATCATTAATTAATTCTGTCATCATATACAAATAAATAATTCATAGAAGTTTTTTCTTTGAAATTATTTGTTTTTTTAATAATCTTAGTAAATATCTAGCAACAGCTTTTATATAGAGTATGGTAATTATTTTTTGTTATTAATTTGCAACATTATTTGTATAGTTTTCATATCCTTGTTTGCATTCATTCATCTATATTGATAGAACTCATTGACATTAGTTAATGAGTTAGAAGCTTAATAATCTGATAAATATCACAGTTATTTAGGTCTTTCAGGAAAGATGCATCTCTCATAACTTGATATAGTTTTGAAATTTAAAAAAAAAATCAGGGATACCATATTGAATGTGAAATAAAGTAAAATATCAAAGCCATTATCAATGACTTGGTTTCCATAAATTGCTGAAGTGAAGAATGCTGAATTAAAGTCATTGCTTTCTATTGGCATATAAACTTAGTAGTCAGTTACAATAAAAAAAACTAAAAAGTTGAGGAATTCTTGAGTTACTTCCTTTATCTTTACATTTTTTTTTTTTGTTAATCTATAAAATTTTATTTTAATACTAATACTGAAAATTTATTAAAAAACTAAAGAAAAGTACACACACTATTTTGAATACTTTTTAACATTCCCTTCTACCCATTCTTTTAAATCCCTTTTAACCATTACTCAGCTATTAATTTACATCATATTTTTGCACTCTATCTGTTTTGCCTGTGAACTGTGTAAAAGTATTCAAGAAGTATGTTTTATTAACTGTCTAGTAACTAATCTATTCTCATAAATTGGTCAAAGTTTGATCAATTTCAGATTTTGACCTTTGGACCAATAGTTTTTCAGTTATTCCTAGCTTTGAAAGTAATAACTATTTCACCATAGAATGATTAGTTTTAATAATTGAAGGACTCATATTATTTATGAATAAGAAAAGTTATATATTAATTTAAAACAACTACTGCAATATAGTTGCAGGTAATATTTTTGAAAATAATTATGATTAAAAACATTTTGCTTTTGTGCAGGGAATTTATAGGCAATTTGTGCAAAAATATGATTAGCCTTATCTTAAAAGTAGTAGTAGTTTACAACAGCAGTTAAAAAATTATGATGTGGCTGCTACAGTACTTTTTTCTTGTTCATTAATTATTTTTTTCAAACATCACTTGAGTCCTCTCCATTTTGTCTGTATCAAATGGACATAAATACTTATTCTTTTAGAGTTTTTGTTATTTTCAGGTTACTGTAGTTATTGGCTCATTTCATTTATTACTGATTTATAAATTATATTTATCAAATGTTTATAGCAAAAAATAAAGTAATGGAGTAATTTGGGAAAAGTTTTTATTTTGTACAATTAACATGTCTTCTTATTAAGTAATTAGATGTTCTTGTAAATGCAAAGTAGTTTTTAATAAGTGTATTATTTTAAAAAAATTGTGTTTTAATTTATAAGCTATTTATGTATTAAAGAATATTTTCAATTCCATGTCTGTAATTTTTATTATTTTTAATACAATTTAATATAAAGATTAAATACAGCACGGGTATGAGGGAGATTTTTTTTCTTTGGTGAATGTGTTTTATTTTTGACAAGTTTCAATTGAGTATCCTCAATTTTTCTCACTCCTGAGCAGTTTCCTTCATCTCCTTGTAGCTTCTTCCTTCCTTAATTTCTGGAAAGTGCAAACTTTTCTTCTTTTGTTTATTTTTACTTATCCTTCACTGAAGATAATTTCTATATAGGATTTATCCTAACAAAAATATTTTCATCTTCCTTAAATCATTTTTACCAAGTTTTTTACTCCTCTGTTTTTCTCAATACTTCCTCATTTCTCATCTTGTCCATCCATTTAACTTTCTCTGTTTTCATTTAAAAACTTTCAAGTTCTTCTCTTTTTTCTTTCAAGCTGTCCACATTTAGTTTCAAATACAATACTCCATACAAAGCATTTCATAACCTCTTTCTTAGTTCAGTTGAGATCTTTCCTGCTGGTAGCATTTGTTTGAAAAATGAAATCTCATTTTTTATTATTACCTTTGGTGAGATGCTTGCTAAAGATTTTATGGCTGAACTTCAGCAGTTTTTAAAATTTTTAAGCTGAGCAGTATTATTATTTTTAATTCTAGAGATCCAAATAGCTCTTTTTGCTGTTTCAATAATATTGTCCGTAGTTTAATTTTCACCAAAAAAATAATATGATATGTTTAAGTAGATTCTAAGTATACTGTTTTAAAACCCTTGAACCAATACAAAAAGAATTTTTCATAAATAAAAGTAAAAAATAGATTAATTATAAATTGAATATTCAGGTTTTCATACGAGTTAATAATCTATTATACAATGCAGCATTTTTTACATGTCCATTGAACAACATTAGTTTTATACAGCATGAAATTTAGTTATATTACGTCTATTTAGCTTTTTAAATCTTCATAAAAAACGTAATTTATGTGACATAAATTATTTTTTCATGGACTCTGGCCTGTGAACAAAAGCTGTTTCATAAATTTAAAATATTGATTATTAATATTTTAATTTTATATTTCTTTAATGATTTCATACATTTTCGTTATGAGTTCTAATACTTTCATGTGAAATTTTTAAAGAAAATCTGTGACAGTATCTTAATAAATCTATCTTAAATTTAAAATATCTGACATATTAACATTTATATTATGTACATATTTTTTATTCATGCAATTTATCATTTAATGAGAGATATATTTTCAACACGTCCATTTTATCATATCTTGTCAACTGTCAGCAATATTAAGTGATGCTAGAATGAAAACATCAAAATACATAAATCTTTAATTCTGATCGGTACATAATAATATTACGTTAATCCTGCCAGGAATGGATAAATATAAAATACTTCCACGAATAAAAAAAGAAATTGCCCCAGAATTTTTGTGGATGTGGATTGTGTGATGAATTAAGGGAAACCATCACAAAATCTTTATCAGAATAACAAAAATCTGTTTTTTATTACTTTATTTTTATACAACAAAATCCTTATTAATTATTTTAAATATAAAATAAATCTCAGTTCAGGAGGCTTTAATGAAAATTATTTGAGTAGATATTTATATCTAACTGAATGGAGATGCAGCAAATTATTATTTTTCTTGTTCAAGTAGTATTATTTAATAATTCATTATGAATTAATAATAAATAATGAGTAATAATTATGTTATTAAAGAGTAATAATGTTTATTAAAAGAAATTTTTTAAATAAATTAATGGGGGGAGGGGAGGGTAACATGATTTAAAATGTTATACTAAAATAAATTTGATTTGGTCTTTTATTAAAAATTAATTATTTTTATGATTTATTAAAAATGAAAGAAAATTAGCTATTACTCGTACAAGTGATTTATTGAATTTAACTTTAAATGTTAATAATTTTTTCCAATTTTCAACTAGTTTTTCTGCAACAAATAGTTTTCTGTTTCTATAAAGTAAAAACGTATTTGAATTAAGGCAATATATCTATCAAATTCAAAAATTTTACAGACATCTGAAAGTGGCGTTTTTAGTGCAAAATAGAAGTCTGAGGAAAGATGAACTGCCAGTTATGAGATTTTTTATTTTGGAGGAAGGAATTGTCAAAGTCTCTGAAAAGGTATCTGCAGTTTTTACTAACCAAATTAGAAATTAAATGATGAATGAATAAATGTCTTCCTTTTCCTGGGAATCAAATCTAGAACCTGTAGTAGTAAGTCAGTATTTTTATCACCTGAACAGCGGATGAATCTTGAAAAAATATTTGTGAAACAAAAGTAGTTTTTAGTGTATTCACAAGCTCTTATGTATACTGAATTAAGAAATTCTTTGTTAACTGGTATTGCATAATGGTGACTGTAAATCCTTCTGAGATGTATGTAGATATAATAATAACACTGGTTAACAAAATGAAATTTTTTGTTTGTTAAATTAGAGTGAATGGCTTAAATTATAGTATTTTTTATACTGATTTCATTTATGTTAGTAG
Organism: Zanna intricata; assembly: GCA_010016005.3. Classification (NCBI taxonomy): domain Eukaryota; kingdom Metazoa; phylum Arthropoda; class Insecta; order Hemiptera; family Fulgoridae; genus Zanna; species Zanna intricata. Next base: position 25,674 of record JAAAKQ030301398.1, read on the forward strand.
ATTTTTTTGATTGGGCTCAGTTTTTTGTAATTGAATTTCTTTTGAAATAAAAAATGTTTGGTGAACATAATATGACAATATATTACATGCATTTGTACTCACCTAAAATCTGTTTCTTTTGGATTTTCTGCTGTAATTTGCTGTTGGTAGATCCCTCTTTAGATTCCAACAGTAGGCAGTTAACATTTTTGGATTCTATTTCCTCTGGTATTGTAGATGTCTTCTGGTGAAAGCGTTCTCCATGTTCATCTCTGACAGTGCCGAGATTGTTGGGGAAAAATCCAAATGTGAATGTAAGAAATGGATTTCGAGTTACATGTAAATATCCAAATTCTTTGTAGTTTTCTTGAAGGAGTTCACTCACAAGTTCTCTGTAGTTACCAGCCTTATGATTTTCAAGGAAGCTGTTAATCTTGTGTAGCAAGGACGCTGTTTATCATTTGAAATGATTTCCATTCAGCAACCTCCAAGTCATTCAAACATTCTCCAAATGCTGGATCGCTTATTAGTTTTCTCATTTGTGGTGCAATAAATATACCTTTATTTTAGCATCGCTTAGGGAATTTGTTTTTTAGAAACTGAAAATCTGCACCATTATGATCCACTGCTTTAACAAAATTGTTGAATAAATCTAACTTAATGTCTAGTGGCAGAAGGTAAATTTTTTCTGGTTTTTATAATGACTGATTAACAACAATTTTCTCTCCTACAGTCAGTAACTCTCTCTTTGGCCACTGCTCTTTTATGTAATGGTTTTTCCTATCCCTGCTATGCTACTTGCACAAAAAACAACAGAACTTAGTGTATCCAAGTAAAAGCACTATTGCTTTCAGATGTCCACAAATAAAAATAATTAATATAAATATTTCTCATACTAAATTCTGCTCAATACAATTTTCATAAGACTCCTTTATGCGAACAGTGTATGCTAATGTTATTGGTGGGTATTTATTTCCAATATGATGTAGAATAGCTTTCAAACTAAGCTTTGATAAAACAATTAAAAGTTGCCATGTGTTAAAATGATGCATTTATTCCAAAGCTTCCAGCAAAGAGTCCATATCATTACATATACTAAGTTTTTGTACTAAAAGAAGAAATGTTCAAATACTGACTGTTTGTCATGGAAAGCACTTATTTTAGTGTTTGGTTGTAAAAAATATCATTCTTTCGGTCTTGAGACCAATCAGTCAACAATGTTACACAAAAAGCACAGCAAATATGAGATGCTCTTTTTGAATACTAGATCGTGGATACCGGTGTTCTTTGGTGGTTGGGTTTCAATTAACCATACTTCTCAGGAGTGGT
>JAAAKQ030301399.1:0-10161 GCA_010016005.3 Zanna intricata
AACAGAATAGATGTTACTGCTGTCATGATGATCCGACGCTTGGACGCTCTTGGAGCTCGTCGCGAGGACATAAGTCTGTTTAGAGCTGATAGGGTTTTATCAGCCTTCATGCTGGTCCGTGCAACATGTTCACTAAATTTGTTGGACTTGTCGAGCGTGACACCTGGGTATTTTATGAATCTGGTTTCCTCAATTCGGTTGTTTCCAATCTTCAAGTCTAAGCGCTGAATCTTCCTTCTACCGACCATTACTATGTAACTGCACTTTTTGGGCGATAGTTCCAGCCCGTGATTATACATCCAGCATTCAATCGGGTTGAGGGCTTCGTGTACACTCTCTACTACTTCTATTTCAGTTTTTCCACCAACCATAACCGCTAGGTCATCGGCGTAGGCAATTGTGGTGGTTTGCTCGAGAGGACGTAAACGCAAGACTCCATCGAATACGATGATCCAGAGAAGGAGGCCCAAAACAGATCCCTGTGGGACCCCCCCCAAAACAACCGGTAGTTGAAATTGCCGTCTAATATCGTCACTGTCACGTGTCGTTCTCGCAGGTATTTGATTTTCGTCTGATTTTTCGAAGGAGGTAAGAACTAACACCCTTGTTCATAAGTGCTTCCATGATAACTTTCCACGGAACCGACCCAAAAGCATTTCGGACGTCTAAAAGTATTAACGTCGGTATATTTCTGGTCCTCCAGGTTCCCTGTTTTGTGTTGTTTGCCCAGTCAACCACCCTAGCAATAGCTTGGATGGTCGACCTACCTTTAACGAAACCATACTGGTTATTATAGATTACCTCGCCGTGTTTTATTTCCTCAAGAATGCGTGCCGCTAGAGCCCTTTCAATGTCCTTACCCATATTATTTAAAAGGCATAAAGGTTTGTATACTTCTTGATCATCTCGTTTTCCTTTAGATAAGAAGAAATGTCGTGCATCCTTCCAACACCTGGGGAAGGAGCCGTTTTCCAGTTCACTATTAATCATGTCTAACATTTCACCCGGAATATGGATCATAAGCTCCTTTATGAGCCCCTTTAAGTCTGGACCCGGACTTTTTTTAGTATTTAGTCCACCAACCGGTGTTTAATTAACAGAACAACCTGTCTCAACAAAGGCTTGGTGCCAATAGTAAACTGTACGCCTACTAGGAAGCTTCCTATCATACTCTCTACAAAAATTACGTTGAACTGCAGTTGCTGGCTACAAATTGTGAAACCAGAACACACAGCGAACACGTTTCGCACCAATAAATGTGTCAATTTTTAAATATATTGCCTAATTTTAAATATATTTTTGCCTTTTTTTTAAACAAAAGCCACTAAGTTCATCAATGTAGAGAATTGTTACGAACCAAACTTTGGATCGGTGGAAGAAGAAAAAGAAAAAAATAATGTTGTAAGTAGATGCAGAACACGATTGACGTATCGAACTTAACAAAAGAACTTTATGTGATTCAATATTCGATCTAGGCAATAAAATTGACATAATAAAATTGTTACAATTTTAATAGTTTTTACATTTAAACAACGGTTGTATCAACAGTTGTAAAATATTAAATTTGACCGATCAAAAATAAAATTTAAATCGAGTAACAACATTAGAAAAAAATGAGGACAAATCCTTAAAGATTGTGATTCAGTAATTAGTTACTAAGAAGTAACAATCTTAGAGTCTTTGAATCTCCTACTGTTGTGTAGTACGTCTAAGTTATATTATGACAACAAATGGAAACTTAAGACGAATTACCGTAATAAGACTACAATGAGAGTCTGCCACTTCGTATAGTCGTAGAGTGCTGAGTTGTCATCTTGACTGCAGTACTATGTATTTTTCAAATACCTGACTTTTCTAGAAGTACTGTGAAGTGACTTGTCTTTCTCAACTGTTAACATAATTACAGATATAAATAGAAATTCTTCTTTCCTATACAACCTTCATTCCCAACCGGTTTTTATTTTAAATTTGCTTACGTATAGTAGAAATATTATTGAAATGTAAAAAAGGACTCCCTATAATGAGATCCAAAATCGGTTTTAAAAAATTTCTATATTTTAGAATTGATAACTGAAAAAAAATTTCAAAGCTTAAACTAATATCTAACTGTTTTTTATAATAACAGTTATATAATATAAATTTAGAGAACATATGGAATCTATAAACTTCGCCACCGAAAAAACAGGAAATAATAAGGTACTTATTATTTCCTGACACAAATTTTATTATTATTTCCTAACACAAATATTTTTCAGTAATTCTTATTTTTAATTTAAAACAAATTGCAGCTCTCGAAATACATAAATAAAAGTAAACTTGAATCTGATATAAAATGTTGTTAAGTGGTTTGTATATTATAATTCTTAAAGAGAAAAAACTTTTAATTTTTATGAAACATATTATTACCAAGAAATTTAAAAAAAATAGATTACAAGTACGCAAGCCTTTTCAGCGTTGAAAAGCAAAATACTGAAAATAAGAAAGCCAAAAATAAATGAAAACAAAGATATACATTACCTAATTAGCTAAATATACATTCGTTAATTATAATATTCGTTTGAAATTTGTTTGTTATAGAGGATATTTCAATATAAAATAAATTGATAACATTCAAATCGGGGGGGGACTGACGAACAATCTGTTAAAAAAATGTTAAAAACCGACGGGTGAGTGAATCGTAATTTAATTTTTAATTCATTTAATAATGTAATAGTGTATATAAGTTTACATTCTGTACACTGTTATTTGAAAAGACTAAGAATAAAAAGAGATGTATAAAAAAAAGATGAAGTAATACACTGAAAATACGTGAAGGTTAAAAGATTAACACAATACAGCAGGGATGTCGAAATGCATTAGATAGATTAAGTAACTTTAAACAAAAAAAGAAAAACGTTTCATTTTATCCTTTGCAACTGACGTCCAGAAAAGAAGTTAAAAACACCTAGTAAAATAAAGATTTCAAAGTTTAGAATCCTCACTTATTGTACACAGTATAAATGAACTGCTGAACCGATAACTGGTTTCTTCCTGGCATCTGCCTCAGTACACTATCTTCTCCACTGTACTATTAGTAGCGCCATTACTACTTTAGACACCCCAGTAGAACTAAAGCAAATATATAATTTTACGTTTCACAAGCTTTGACAAGTAATATTAAGAATTTAAAGGATAAAAAAAAAGACGAGCTATAAGTAAATATAACTAAGATAAAAGCATATTTACAAGCGATGAATAACGAAGGACAGAGCGTGATAAAATATTTAATCAAGCAATTAGTATAAAACATGTCTCTTTAAAATTTAAATTACTAAAATACATAAAACTTTTAAAGATAAATAAATATTTGTAATACCTTTAAAATTTTAATTTAACATTTACTCTCGTAATACGAAGCAGAGAACTACAAAAGAGAGAGAGAGAGAGACTACAAAATAATTCATGCAGACAAGCATTAATAAATGTACCTACTACACTGTGACATTCTAACAGTAAAATCCATGAGACGGTTCCCTGCCCGTAACCTAATACTAATAACACCGAATCAAAGAGATCTTTTGACATCTACCTAAGCGGGCAGAGGCGTTCCGTGTTCCTGTATCTGTCTCCTCCAGAGTTATATAGTGTAATCACACAGCCTGGATTAATCTGGATAATTACAAGAGAGACAAAACAGTCAACCGTAAACCTTAAGGTTCTGTTTAATTAACTTAGATCTATAGTAAACAGATTCATTAACTGTGTATGGTATAAAACAATAAACATTGCATCCAAAAGTTGTAATCTATATTTTATTGCTTAAGTAAACTTATTATTTCTAAACAGATAAATAAAAACGAAATAAAAAGAGATAATAATAAATGAATTTATTAATTAAAAATAATAACAAAAAAATAGTATCAGACATTATACTATATTCAAAAATACATTCTTCCAAAAAAGAAATAATTAAAAGATTAATATTATTGCATCACAAAGAACAAAAATAATTAAATAAAATTTAACTTAAGGCTCGGCAAAAGCCTTTTGGTGGTTGATACGAGTAAATACTTAAATATTTCCACAAGAAAAAGACAGAGTCATCCATACCCCATTTCTTCAACTCCACCAAAAAAAAAAATAAATTAAATAAAATACTTTCATTACTTAAAGAAATTACTTATTTTACAATTAAATCCCAAAGAAAAATAAATCATTTTTCATCCTTCTTTATAGGAAAGTAAAACAACATAAAATAAATTAAAACTAATAGTAGACTACGGACTCCGTGGCCGAGTGGTAGCGTCTGGGCCTTTCATCCGGAGGTCCCGGGTTCGGATCCCGGTCAGGCATAGCATTTTTCACACATGCTACAATTCATTCATCTCATCCCTCTGAAGATATACTTAGTTGTGGTTCCGGAGGTTAAACAAAAAAAAAACAGTAGACTACGGTTGACCTCCGTGGCGCGAGTGGTAGCGTCTCAGCCTTTCATCAGGAGGTCCCAGGTTCGAATCCCGGTCAGGCATGGCATTTTTACACACGCTGCAAATCATTCATCTGATGAAATACCTAATGGTTGTCCCGGTGATTAAACAAAAAAAAAAAAAACAGTAGACTACAAAATGTGCCTAATTCTTTAATTTTATAGACTATACAGAATTCAGTTATAAAAAATAAACAAATGTTGTGTTTGTGCGCATGATTCTGTTGAGTCACGTCCCGTGTATCAGTGCTGATTCACAACGTGACGATAACTATACACAATACTATAATCAATTGTGAACCTCCATATCATAATGGATTCAACCTAAATGAGTTAATTTAAGAACGCATGTTGCGATCAAAACGTATGTTGCGATGGAAAATACTACTTTTAAAATTTTAAAATATTTGAAATTAAAAATTAATGTTTTAAAGCCATCGATAAAACCGGCCAGAAGGAATAAAAAATCTGTAAAAATCATATTAACGGATACTGTTGAACCAAATTATTGGGAATTGGATAGTATATAATAAAAAACAGAATTGAGCTTGTCATTTTATCTCTTAATACTGACAGCACTACGAAATTACTTCTCACAATCAAAATTATGAAAACTCAAATGAATTTATTATTTGTTAATTTATCAAAAAAATTTAATCTAAAATATTAATAAATGTTTTTCTATTAGTGAACAACTGACAATTTCATAACTCTTAAAAAAAACTCAAGGAAACTGCATAACAATAAAAAATTTTAATAAATAAAATACTTATCGATTATCAGATGTACAAAACATTTAACAAGTCTTACTTAATTTAAAATATATGAATAATTTTTTAAAATTAATAATGCTAGGTTACTGAATATTAATGCCGCGTTCTATATTTGCATCAGAATTTACAGGAGAAGCTTGTGAATCGGCCGCCTGAACACTCGTACGCGCAATCTGTTTACTTGAACTCTATAAGCTAACTGAATTAGGTATAGTGTTCACCTACACGTGCGGCAATTCTTATATAACCCACCAGTTTTATCCAATTTAGCCCATTCAAGTAAACCATAACTTCATCCTGTTACAACAGAACTTTACCAAATCATACAATCCTAACTGAACTCAACACAGAAACTTTACCAGTAAAATGTACCACAACTCTACCCTTATGTTACACCATGAATACAACCTACAAGATATTTCCTTTAATGGATCGCTATTTAATCTCAATATACAACCACATGTTCTAAATATTGTAACCATAGAGTTTGATGAAAACATATTCTAACATAATGCTTATACCCTTAACATTTATTAAATCTATTTTAAACCGAATAAAAAATAGAACCGGTTTTCCTACTTAATTAGAAGCCTAAAATTTAATATACGATTAAATTTTAGACCTCTGCAGATAAGTGGATAAAGCGGTACTCAACATCACATTAGCTTTCTTCTAAAATCATTAAACAGATGTTATATTAAAGCGCAAAATTTAATTAAAATGTTTCCTTAGAGGGAAATCATATAACGGGATATTAATTTGAACAATTCTGTGGTATAATCAATTTAAAGCGGTAAAATGAGACTCAGATTTTTAAAAATTTCATATTTTAAAAAGTTTTTATCATCTAAAATTGATTTTCCCAATCGTTTGTAGTTTATAATTGATTTGACCGAATCAAGGTTATAAAAAAAAAGTAATTAATATTTTTAAATCATAACTGCATATTTGAAATACAAATCTGTTAAGCTGAAAAAATTACGAAATCCTTTGATGAATCTTTAACTTCCTGGATGGAATTATTGTAATCGCGAAAAATTTCAGTTTTCAGATTTTAACGGAAATATCCATTTTGACCATCATTGAATCCATTCTAACTAGTTTCGGCGTGACGTCTGTAGGTACGTACGTATCTCGTAAAAACTCAAAAACGATTAGCTATAGAATGTTGAAATTTTGGATTGGATTTTTGTTGTGCACCTCCTCTTTTTGCAGTCAACTGAATCAAAAGTGTCCAAAAAAGCCTAAAATCATAAAATATTTGGATTTTGAAGTTATTCTTAACTGCAGTAATAAGCCCTCATTTTGAGCTTTCAACGATGTATCAGAAGTGGTACTAGTTATAGCCAAATAAAATTTTAATTAATGAGATATTTGGATCTTATAAGGGTACACATCGCCGGTCTTCGTGGCGCGAGTGGTAGCATCTCGGCCTTTCATCCGGAGATCCTGGGTTCAATCCCGGTCAGGCATGGCGTTTTTTCACACACGCTACAATTCATTCATCTCATCCTTTGAAGATATAACCTAACGGTGGTTCCAGAGGTAAAACAAAAAAAAAAGGTACACATCAGTTCGAATCAGACTTCATCTCCTTTTCTTTTTTTTAACTTCTTTTTTTTTAATATAAATATATATATATTTTTTAAATAATATAAAATATTATATTACAATTTATTATTATAAAATATAATAATATATATTAAATAGATATATTTTTTTTTTTTTATTTATTTATTTTTATTTTTTTGTATAGCCTCTGGAAGCACCGTTATATTTTCATAGGATGAATGAATGAATTGTATCGTGTGTGAAAAATGCCACACCTGAACGGAATTCGAATCAGGGACCTCTGGATGTAAGGCCTAGACACTTTCACTCGCGCCACGGAGGCCGTTGAGCGAGTTTTGCAATTTTGAGTTTAGGACTGTTAGTAATAAACTTTTCATTGAGAGCTTTTCAACGATATATGAAAACTGGTACTTATTTTCATTTATTCCAGAGTAATAGGTGAAACAAATTTTAATTAATGAAATAACTGGATATTACAAAGGATACATTTCGGTTCGAATCAGGCTTTATCGCCTTTCCTTTTTTAAAAATTCTAATTAAATATATTTCTTTATTAACCTTAACCTTAATTAATTTATTAACCTTAATTATTAATCTCAATAGTAAAAGAAAAGTTACGATAAATAATAACTTAAAAAAAAAACGAAAAGAAAACATATCAGAAGTTATTAATGAAATGAAATTTTACGTAGTTTTTACTTTAATAAAATGTCTATATTTAATTTAATAGGCGTACAAGGAAGTCGTGTTGCGCAGATCAGATTTTTAATTTGAAGAATGATGCATATTTACAATAAATTTCAGAAAGAAAAATTAATGCAGTGGCACAAGACAATACTTACAATTAATTATTCGTGTAAGTCATATATATATATATATATATACATATAGGGTTCGCATAACGTCATGTGAGATGTGTTGAAAAATTACAGCGGTGATATGCAAGACAGATTTTATTATACTAACTATTTTATGGCTGACAGTAGTTCAACATGGTTTGTTCACATAAATCTTACAAAAAATAACATAACACAGCTTTTAGCGAACATAAATATCATAAAAAAGTTGTTTCTCATTATTTTTATCATGGGACATATGTGTTGAATAATTTATAAATTTCATTAGGTTACTTTTTTTAAAAAAATAAGTATTTATTTAAATTTTAGGCCATTAGTTGTAAATTTGAAATAAAATATATTTGTGATTGTCTAATTATATACCTTAGTCTAATTTTCTAATTAATAAGTTTCAGACCGTCCATTTCTTACTAATAAATTAAATTTCTATGATTTACCAACATTCAATGCAATTACACCCAAAAAGGTGAGCCTAAACTATAAAGAAAATTTTTTATTGTAAAAACCTTTGATGATTTTTAAAATTAGAAAACCTTGAATAAAACAACATTCATCTGAAAGATAGATCTGGGCCGAGTCCTGGTAAAAAGGGGGGTGGTAATAGACAGTAGTCTGCTCATGGCGGTTTGATAAGACCAACAATCGAAGCCCGGCACTTCTACCAGTAATGCATTTCAGCTACCTCCAAAGAAAAACAAAATTATTGTTACTAACATTTTTTTATTATCTTGTATGTTTTAAAGTAAATATTGATTACACCAAAATTTAGATCATTATTTTTAATTTCTATAATTCGTGTAAAATACTGTTTATCAAGCATAAAAATGAGACACCAAAAAAGAGTTTCAATTTAGTATAACTAAAAATAAAATACTTTAACTTACTGCATATTTATTATATTGAGGATAGCAAAGAAAAAGGTTGTGCTCTCTTTTTTAAACTGTTTCCAGAATCTAATAATTCTATTGAATTGCGTAAGTAATTCAATTTAATCTTAAGAGAACGAGAAGAAGAAGGAAAACAAGGAAGGAAGAAAATAAAAAGCCAAGTAGCTACATCAACGATTCAGTAAACAAATACATAGAGTACGGAAACGTCTCACACTGTACCAGAAAATCGATTAATATAAGTTTATTTTTATTCTTTAACAAAATTAATGTAAAGCATGACATTAATTAATTAATTAACAATTTTTTTAATGAAATTAGGGTACTAATGCATTGAAAAGTTAATAAAAAATTTATTTTTTTTTTTTTTTTAGGAACAAACGCGAAAATCTTTTCACAATGAAAATTTACATAATCCCTTCAAGGCTAAAATTTATTTCATAAAATTCATTCAAGATTAAAGATAAAAAATCTAATATGGACACCATATGACTTCTTTGTACGGCTATTGAATAACATATATGAATTAATATTTTTTTTTTTTTAACTTTACATCAAAACGAACGCAAACTAAATTTTTGTCGTATTACTAACCTGTATGCCTTTTTTAAAAATTTATTAAATTTAAATTTTTTAAAAATTCCTGTAAATAAATAAAAAAAAAAAATGTTTTTTCATCACGAGGGAATGACTTACCGTTAAATATTTCAAATAGAAATATTACACATACACCAATAACGACAATACTTCTGTAAAACTGCCATGACTGTTTAGATTAAGTTCATTCTGTAAGTTGTGTAAAAACAAGATTTGCCATTTACTTGTAGTTTCGTACAAATAAAAAATTACAGAAATCAATATAACTGACCTAAATTGAAATAATGAACTTTTACTTCGGATTTATACGATACGCGAAGGTAATAATAGTAAAAACAGCATCTAAAAAATTTACATACATTACTTTAGTAGTATCGACTTTCAGTAGATAAGTAGCCCTTGATATAAAAAAACTGCGTCATCTCATGATTCTAGATTTTTTCCTGAGCTCAAAACGAGTTGTTGCTATCAGCGACCGGACACAAATTTCCGTAGTAAATTATTTAAAACTTTTTTAAAATAAAATTATTTTAAAAATTAAAAGAATCTAAAAGGGCTGTACAATATGCCTAAATGCGAAATTTGCATCAAATGGGTATAAAGGAGACTCCAAAATTCATGTAATCATGTTGCCATGAACATGACATCGTTTATCATACATTCTTTCAATGCGCAGAATAGCAGGATTTAACAACCAGAGCCGAAATTTTAGATTTTGTACCTGAAGAGCTGATGGTTTACATGCTCAACTCAGAAGTTAACTTGAGAATATTGGACGGTCAAGCAAAGAACATCTTAAGTATTAAAGAAGAAGAAGAAGGAAGACATCACAGCTTCTGAGGCGGGGACGGCACATAAATCGACACATAAATAATGATTTACAGCTTTTATAACTATACATTAGTTATAAGTACACTGGCGTGCAAAAAGGCTACAATATTTCCTTCGTTTCCATTATCCAAATCAGCAGCAATACTATTTAGAAAGCCGAACCTCTTTCTGAGGTCCTC